>NBNE01002053.1:0-10057 GCA_002215365.1 Phytophthora megakarya | reverse complement strand
TCTAACAATGCACTTAAGTATCGAATACACAGTAGCCTGTAGAAGAGAATTCTCACGTCCGAGTGCGGCAATGAAGAGAAACGTCAGGATCTTTGCCAAACCCGTGCTCTTATGAGGGCTGCTGATACCTCTTTCTTTTGTGGGCTGCTGATGCCACGAGCAAGGGTCATACGAGACTGCTGATATCCGTGTCCTGTCACACCCGACGTTACTCCTGAACCTACGACACTAATCACCACCAATCCGTCTTCTCGCTTAGTGTATTACGCGGCCCAGCACCAACACCGGCGCTTAGCACTAGCTCTGCTAGCTGCTCGGTAAATACTTTTCTGAACAACCTGACAGCTCTCTTCTACTGCTACCACCTTGCACCCACCATAGCGTCCTGTCAGCCGTCCACTGTGTACCCAGCGAACTTCTGCGGCTCTTCAAGTACCACGACCTTCGACCAATAGGTCGCAACCCTAGATTCATCGTTGGCGGGTCTCATTCTCCAACCTGGTCCGCTTGTCGTATCTTCTTTTTCTCTTGCCCGTCTTCAGTCTGCTGTCCGCTGCTCGTCGTTGCCAAAGATAGGTCTCCATCCTTACTGTATCAAAATAAATCGAATTCGTCATTTATGATATTCTAGTATCACACCTCACTATGGGAAGATCATTGTAGTATCACAGATGCAGCAGATGTAGAAATTATCAACGTACGGATATTGAGCCATCGTAATCTATTTATTCGTTATAATGTTCAGCTAATCTAGTCCTCAGATATGGCTAGATCAATCTGTACATTGAGCTACAAGTGCAAGCGTCATTTAGAATCCAACTAAAAAGCCACGCAATATACATGTATTGGTGAGAAATGTTTAAAGTTCAATAATTTATTGACAATACTACGGTATTAATTGGTTAATACAGTGTATCGCAGATCAAATAGTTCAGATCATTTTACTCACAATTGTCGAACTTTATTCCAAGCAATGCATCAACCTGACTCTGGTTCTACAGGTGGGGATGGTTATCTGTCGTCCTTAGGAGGGGACGAATGGGACCCCGGGGAGCTTCTGGGTGCCATGGACTATGAAAGCGGAGATCTCGGTTCAGAACTGGCCCCTGCAATCCCTTTCCAATGGGTGACCCCACCAACGGAGACAAACACTTCAAATCACATAATAATTACAAGTCCCAACTTTCCTCACAAGAAAAAGAAACTTAATTATGACCCCAACAAGGCAAGAAACGAACGTCGCGTCAAACTGGAGAATCTCCGAGGGGAAGTTGCAGCGCTCGAGATGAAACTCAAACACTTGCAAAAGCTTCGAGGCAACCAGAAAAAAGTGAAACAGAACGACCAATCGGGTCCTATTCAGAACTCGGGGATGTCAACTGTATGGAAAGAAGTGTGCATTCGTCAATTAGACCAACGACTCCGAGTTGAACGTGAGAATATTCAGTTGAAAGAGAGTTGTGAAAAGGAGATGCAGGTTGTTCAGGGGTTGCAGAGGGTACTTTTTAAGAACATTTTCCAACGAGACCTAGTGTATATTGGAGAAAATACCCGAACACGACGCACTGAAGTTCCTACAGGGTGCATGAAGCACATGGGTGCTTTGATCTTTGACGAGCTCTCAACTGGTGTAGAAAACTCTTAAGAACATTTTCCAACGAGACCTAGTGTATATTGGAGAAAATACCCGTACACGACGCACCGAGATTCCTACAGGGTGCATGAAGCACATGGGTACTTTGATCTTTGACGAGCTCTCAACTGGCGTAGAAAACTCGTATCGAGTTGCTGAAATTGTTGTTGAGATAAATAGTCCGGTTCCCACGAATGAAATGACGGAGAAACCACTTTTGCGGGATGCCATGAATGGCATGCGCGTAGAAGTTTTTGACCATCACATTGTGCCGTTCGGCATGCGTGAGACTGGAGAAGCATGGTGGAAACATTGGAATAATTACAGAGGCCACTGCTCAGCTGAACAAGCAGGCAACGTCGTCGTTGAGAGTTTTGGATTGGAGTTTACCAACGTGATAGCGAACATTTGTGCGACGTTCTACGTACAGCAGATTTTAAGACGGCACGTTGAAGACCACCGTACTGTGATCGTGTGGAACTCGTACGTTGAGCCATTCAATTTCGAGAACGAACGCGTGAATGGCGTCTATTTTCTGGAACAAAGTCACGTGATTATAAAATCTGATAGGCAGAATTCTTCAACCACGAAGAACGCTGTCGCAACGCGTATGTCGACTTGCGAGATTATCACACCTCATTTTGTAGATCCAAAGTTGAGGGATGACCCTAAGATCATCGCGCTGACTGATTTTGTGGCGAGCTCGCTGTCTTCTAATATCATGATGCGCAATGAGAGGATGGAGGATTTACTGTTAGATCAAAGTTTACAGGAATGCACACGTACATGTAGGTATGGATAAACGAGGCTTCGCTCCGAACTCCAGTCTTCAGGTTGAATCAGGACATAATTCTGCTCTAGAAAACAATCACCGTCGATCGGTTCGTTCTCGTATCCAAACAGTTCAATGTACGAATCCCATGCATACACGATCCGATTATCTTCGATATGTCGACGAGAAATCTGTTGTAAGCTGAGGCTGATGTATTGGTCTATCTCCAGTCCAGAACTTTCGGTAATCTCGTTCGTTGTGATATCTTGATATAAATTTCAGAGAACTTCAACAAGAGACGTCTCAAATGCTGCAAGTGCTTGCTGTAGACATTCAGATATCTGATTGTCTACTAGTGCTTGTTCTAGCACAAAATCTAAACGTGGAGCAGTGACGTCCGTTTCGAGTGGAATAAGCCAAAACATGAATCGACGCATACCCCGTCTTTAGTTTTGTTCACTACATGGTACCAATACACCCTGGAGCACCAACATGGTGTGATGAGTTTTCAACTCGATTACCGGAAGACATTGCTGATATCACGGCAGATACCACACAAAATACCAAGACACCGAATTTGGAGAAGACAATTGCATGGCTCGAATTCCTCCCCCAGCCAAACATTTCTAATCACATTGTCCTCTCCAAACTGCGATTTCTCTTCACAGTTGTCTCACTCATTCTTCTTCTCACTGACATCCCTCGTACCGGTCTCGGCATTCACAACCTGCAAGAGTATTACCCACTTTCCCTCATGCCCAACACTGCAGTTCGTTTCGGACCTTTTGCCTATCCAGTTGCGCACATTTGGCGCCAGGAAAATATCAGCGACAGCAGTGAAGCATCAACAAAATTCACAGGACGCAAAGGTTCCAAACCAATTTCCACAGCTCGAGCGTGGCCATACCAGTTTGACACACTATCCGTCGCACTTCGAGGGGTAGTTGATCTACTCAATGTGACTGAGTATCCACGTTACTTGCTGTACGAACCAGATGCAGGTCAACCAACGATGAATGGAGAGTCCCATTTCGATCTCGACACTGCCTTCACCATGCTTGATGCCTTGATAACTGCAGCACATACCAAATTGAGATCAATAAACAATGGGAAAACGGGAATACTTCGCTTCGCTACCAAGCACAATTGGGTTGATCGAATCCACCACTACGTTGTTCGCTTTGCTTCAACTACTCCCGCCTGGCGACTGCATTCACTCCACGCTTTTAAGGTTTCAAATGAATCGCAATCGCTCGGAGTATGCTCAATTGAGAAACACTCTTCACTTCGACCGAGGTTCTGCAATCACCCAGGTATGTGGAAGTGCTCACATCCGTTAAATGAGTCGTTGCCTGCAGTTCGACTTTGGGATCATATAGACATCCGATACCAATCACTCAGACAACGATACCCTACTTTGGATTTGGACGTGACATTACTGTCGTCTCAGAGACTTTCTTCGACGTCTGGAGTGTTGAGCTCCACTTACTACAATTATGAGGCGCACGAAATAACTGTATTGACCCGGGGCAGGAGTTGCAGTGAACCGAAAACTCAATCAGCAATAAATACTAGCATCCCAACTTGTACGACTATCTTCGTGGACGACTTCCGCTACGAGCGAGATACTGTTCGGACGAATCTCGTGGAATGGTATCCTATTATCGCATTTCTGCGTGGTGGAGCGCAAACTTACGTTTGGATTCGTTTAGTTCTGCTCATTTACGGAGCTCATTCATCAGCAAAGAGGTTGAGTACCGTCAAAACAGGCTCGAGTTCACATGTGATGTCAACGTTATCAATTGTGTTCAAAATTCCATTCGAGGTGATTGTGTATTCCAGTCTGCTTCCAGTTTGTGGTTATGTTATTGCTCAATTGTTGGATAGCAGCTTCATGGATATTTATTTGGATTCGTATTGGGCTGCAGTGGGAGGGACGATCAAGATTAACCTGGTAACATTTTTGAGATCTACTGCAGTTCAGATGCGTAATGTTTGGCTATTGGCATTGCTTGTTACTTTTGCAATGTTTGTCGTACGAAATCCACGAGATTATTGGGGCGAACGTCGTCCTGCTATTCGAGGCCTTGTCATTAGTTTTACGTCGACATTGACGGTCTTTGGTCCGTACAAACCGACCACCCTTCGAGACACAAATATCATCAAATTATTCGTGCTTTCTGGTGAAGGCCAGATAATGGACATCATCCGCAGTAACTCCATCCAGTTCAACTTCTCAAGTTACTTCTTCGATGTCAGCCCGGTCATGTTGGCATTCTGCATCGGTGTTGTCATTGGACTGGCCGTAACCATAACATTTATGGAGTTCGTAATGTTACGAAGTATTGGGTCACACCACGAAACTCGAGATATCATTCTGAGTTCCACGACAACCGTGCCTTGCGGGACAAACAGGCTTTGGCAGACATCAGTATTAAGTGTTCAATTCTGCGTACGACCGCGTTTACTTGCCACACATCGACCTCATGCAGCACAAGTAATACACGGAGATACAATATTTGTTATTCATAAAGCACCACTAGAAACCCAGTTGAGATCATTCCACTCGCCAAAACCACAAACCAATAATTCATTGAAAAACGCATCTCGGGAGAAACTACAAGGTGATTTTCGTTACAATTCCACTGAATTTCGGTCCATCGTACAACTTATGAATATCGCCATGATGACCGACCCGTGGAATTTCATTTGGTTGCGTGTGTTCGGTATCCAGTTGTATTTGTATAGAATTCGACTTCCATCAGCAACCTTCAAGTATAACCTCCATTCCTACGTCATCATTTTGCCCTATGCTGAACACGAGATGGAGGAGCAAACAGGATTTTGCCCTAGATACTTTCAGCTTCTTGATTCAGCAAATTCTCGGGATGTCTGTATCTCGACAATGTTACTAAGTGGTTAAGTATTGTTCCTGTTTGGCTTGGTTACCCTATGTCGTAGAGCTGGTGTAGAAGAATTTCCTTTAGATCAAGCTCACCGATGAGAATTTGTACCTTGAACGAATCCAACGCATCAAAAATACATATACTGCAGCAACTACTCCCTACACAGAAAATGTTCAAACATTTTCATAGTTACGGGTATATTAGGGTACGATTGATACACAACCATCGTATCGTACACAATATCATCAAGAATCGTCACAACTTTCAACAGCCATACCTTTCCATGGTATCAACCAAAAACTTATTACAACCAGATCACGAAGTATCGATACACCCGGAAGAAATCAAAAAACTTCAACTGGTGCACTCGAGTACTCCGAATCCAAAACATTAGTACACATACATGTACTGCGGCACCTTACACAGACTTTTTCGTTTGGAGAGTGTGGTCCGTGCCATAAACGACTTCTTAGCCAATCCAGCGAAAGCCCAGCGTCAACAAATTCGAAGAGTTTCGTATGATGAAGTTCTCGTCGCCGATGAAATGGTGAAAACATGTCATTCCAGTCTCGACAGACGAGATGTCCCACTCATACTGTACTTCGAAGTACGAGAGATAACACGCTTACACAATGAAGAGAGAATTCCAGAACTTTCGCAGCATTTGCACCATTGCAGTGTAACAGCACCCGATGATATAATAATCCACAAAAGCGGCAAAAGGAACTAAATGGTTCGAGTCCAATGTAACACCGTAAAGAAAATTGCTGAGGAGAGTAGCTGATGTGTATTGTAGAAGAGGTCGCACATTTTTTGTCGAACCCATGGGATGTAAGTGACTCCAATAAACAGAAAGCAGGATAGAGCTGCCTCA
Organism: Phytophthora megakarya; assembly: GCA_002215365.1. Taxonomy (NCBI): domain Eukaryota; phylum Oomycota; class Peronosporomycetes; order Peronosporales; family Peronosporaceae; genus Phytophthora; species Phytophthora megakarya. Next base: position 3,872 of record NBNE01002053.1, on the reverse strand, counting down.
CCGAACACATCATAATAATCCAGATCTTGCATCCTGCACGTTCTCGAAGTGAACAATCCCAGCATGTAAGCGTGTTAATGTGCTTGTTTACTGAGAATTTTTGTGTCAAGGAACTTTTGAGGGGGTCATAGTCCCTCAAAAAGGACCAGTCTACAAGTATTGTGTAGTGAACAGTCTAACTTCACGAGTCGGTCCAAAGTAGAACCATAATTTGCTCTGGACTGGACGTGCGCTGTCTTAGTGAATATCATCCAGTACAACTCACCAATTTTGTCAACGCTGTACGCCTTGACATATTCGTCACGTAGTAGAGTAGTTATCATTCCAAAAGTAAACTCAACGACATCAGTTACCAACTATAATACACGGCACCGCTGAAGTTTTGAAGTTTTTACATTCCAGTCCATGGCATCAGCACATCTGCCTACACCAACCAAGCATGAAAACCAGTCTCAAGACGCAGCGCAGTCTTCATTGGATAGTGCCCGAACAATCACCAGAGAACGAGTTCGCAACTGGGAAAAGTTCCTCCCTAGACCAGATATTTCCAATTGCATTGCACTCTCCAAATTGCGATGTATCATCACACTTGTGTCATTCGTGCTACTCATGACCGACATACCTCGAACAGGCCTCGGCGTACGCAACCTGCAGGAGTATTACCCCGTTCCGCTTATGCCCAGTACTGCTGTCCGCTTCGGACCATTCAACTACCCCGTAATACATCTCTGGCGCCTCGATAATGGAACCAGCATTGGCAACAGCGACAAAGGTAGTAGTAATACATCAGCTGTGATTGCTGGACTCAAAGGCACTAAGCCAATTTCTACTGCTCGAGTATGGTCGTACAAATACGACACAACGTCAGTCGGGCTTCGAGGAGCAATAGAATTGCTCAATCTTACTGAATTTCCATCCTATTTGCTTTACAAGCCAGAACAAGGTCTATCGACAACGAATGCGAACAGTTTAATGAGTCTCAGCACCGTCTTCACCATGCTCGACGCATTCATCGCTGCCTCGCGGATTCACGTGAGACCAACAAAGAGAAAGCCGGCAATGTTACGATATGCCACAAAGCACAACTGGATCGACCGATTGCATCACTACGTTGTTCGTTTCGTCTCCAAAAACCCAACTTGGAGACTGCACTCACTACATGTACCCCGCATATCCCACGACACTCTGTCACTTGCGATATGTTCGAACAATGCAATGTCAAACCGATCAAAACCTCGACCACGATTCTGCAATCACCCCGGTATCTGGAAATGCAAAAACCCATTGGACTCATCATTGCCAGACGTTCGACTTTGGGCTCACATGGACCTTCGATTTCAGTTACTACAGCAACAGTACCCCGAGTTGCTGCTAGAAGTCGTCGTAATATCGACACAAAGGCTGTCATCCACACTAGGCGCCATGCGGTCTACATTTTACAACTACGAGGCACTGGAAATGGTTGTCCTCACTAGAGGTAGGCGTTGTGTTGATATCAAAGGTTCCGCCAACACGTCTGCGAAGTTGAATTCCACAATGTGCACAACAGTTTTTGTGGATGATTATCGCTACGAGCGCGATATTGTCCAAACAAATCTTGTCGACTGGTATTGGATCATCTCGATGCTGCGAGGTGGCGCACAGACGTACGTTTGGATTCGGGTTCTCTTGTTGGGATATGGTTCGTATGTAGTTGCTGGACAAAGCGTTGATCAAAAATCAAAGTTCATCTCCCGGTTGGTGACTGCGATATCAATTGTACTCAAGATTCCTTTCCAAGTCATTGTGTACTCAAGTTTAGTTCCTGTAAGTGCCTATGTGGTGGCACTACTTCTGGATAGTAGTTTCATTGACATTTTCCTCGAATCGTACTGGGCTTCTGTTGGAGGTGCAGTCAATATCAAATGGGTGCCATTTATCTTAGTAGTTTCATTGACATTTTCCTCGAATCGTACTGGGCCTCTGTCGGAGGTGCAGTCAATATCAAATGGGTGCCATTTATCCAGACAACATCGGTGCAAATGCGAGGTGTCTGGTTTTTAGCTCTGTTCGCCAGTGCTTTATTGTTTGTCATGCGGAGATCGCGGTATCTAGACGACGGGATCTTCGGTATTCGCGGTCTTCTGATTAGTTTCACTTCTTCACTGACAGTATTCGGACCATATAAAAGTGTGTTTTATCGCGATATGGACATCACCGACGTCTTTCGCGTTCCAGATGAAGGACCAACAATGGATATTGTTCAGTCAGCGTATTCGAGTGATTGTTTCAATTCATCGTCGTACATATTTGATAGCAGCGCTAAGACAGTGCGGTTGTGCGTTTTGGCAGTGGGTGCGATTGCGATAGTTTTCAAAACTATAGGAAACTTGGCACATCGAACTTGCTATACATACCACGCTACACGCGGAATGATATTCAGGTTATCACAAGTTGCTCCGTGTGGAAGTGAAATGCTCTGGAAAACCACGTCACCAATTATTCATTTTTGGGCGCATATTCGCCACCACCAAACACCAACTGCAGTTGACTCGGTGACAGCACCTACCTCGCCATCATCAAACACATCGAGAGTATTTCCATCAGCCTCTCCCAACGTTAGAGAGATACCTGAAGCATACCAACGTAAAAGGAATCTGTGGCGTTTTCGAACACGAAAGATAACTTCAGCGACAAGCAGAAGCATGCAATCACCGTTCGGCGGCTTGATCAAGCGTAGTGTGACGACTCACTCCATTTTGCAGCTCATGAACATTGCCATGATGACAGACCCATGGAGTTTCTTCTGGCTTCGTGTCATTGGTATCCAGCTATACTTGTACAAAATTCGACCACCTCAACCAGCATCTTGGGATATTGGATCTTACGCTGTTGTATTACCGTACGCACCAGACGAGATGGAAGAGCGAACGGGACTGAATCGCAACGACTACCAACTGCTTGATTCAGCAAGCTCACGGGACGTTCCTACGTCCGTATTGCTTCAATGTGGATAATGTTCGATGGTTTTTGTTTCAGATCAACTGTTTCGGTTTTCATGAGTTTACGAGTCTCGATCGTTGAGACTGTCCATCATCAAATGAGTCAAAACTATACCTGGAGCACATCCGTTACCTGTCCAAATGTGTACCTGTGCTTTCACTCGCAATTATGACCGTAATACATCCTTCATCACTGTTGTGCCATGACGGTCAGCAATCTCGTAAACTGGAAGATGATGTCGACAAACACCTCAACAAACATCCCAGCACCAGAACACTCACATGGGAAAGAACAAGTGGATGGAAGAAACTCTTGCCTCAACCCGACGTCTCCAACTGCATCACACTCTCCAAATTACGATGTATCATCACACTTGTGTCATTCGTGCTACTCATAACGGACATACCTCGCACAGGTCTTGGAGTACGCAATCTGCAGGAGTATTACCCTGTTTCGCTCATGCCCAGTACTGCCGTCCGGTTTGGCCCATTCAATTATCCCGTACTTCATATCTGGCGGCTGAACAATGGGAGGACCGACAGTACAAGCAATACCAAGACCAACGAATCAATTGGTTTTGCTGGACTTGAGGGTTCCCAAACCATTACCGCAGCACGGGTATGGTCGTATCAGTACGATACAACGTCAGTCGGACTACGTGGAGCTGTAGAACTTCTCAATGTGACGGAGTTTCCAACGCTTTTGCTATATAAATCGCACCTTTATCAACCCGCAAGAAATCCAAACAGTGTCATCGACTTGCATACGGCATTCAACATGCTCGATGCCTTTATCACTGCGTCGCGAGCTCAACTGAAACGAGATGAAAACACGTCAACAACGCTGCGTTACGCAACGAAGCACAATTGGGTCGATCGTATACATCACTA
>NBNE01002052.1:0-10064 GCA_002215365.1 Phytophthora megakarya | reverse complement strand
TTTGGATCCAGCAAGTACCGGCAGAAGCCAACCAATACCACCCCGTCCGCTCCAGCGAGGCAAGTGCGTGCGATCCAGATCCAAGCTAGTGACTCTGGATCCGACAGTGAGTCTGACGGATCGATTGGATCCGACTCTGACATCGACAGTCATCGCGGGATCTTTCTTGCAGCGAACAAAGACGTCACCCCGAAGATGAAAAAGGAGTCGACGAACCTGGATCCACAACTTCCGGACCGTGATCATGGTCACCGAGATCACAACTCGAAGATCCACGGTAATGGGTTTAACCGCGATCAATGCTCGCTATGTGGATCCAGGAAGCACTCGGATCTTGGCTGCTGGAGGCGTGTTACATGCACGAAGTGTGGCAAGAAAGGACACCCTGCCTCTTCGTGTGTTGCGGATGGGGAGAATTGCATGGCACGGGAAAATATCCGATGGAAGAGTTCTACAACCAGATCCGCCAGTGGTTTAACCCCACGAAACATATGGGTATGTTACCCGAAGCTGCTGAGAAGATGTTAAACTAGGACGCTCGTCGGGTGGAATCCGATACGCGCCGGGCGCTCTAGATACTGCATCTATGCATTTGTGAACAAGGCATCGGTAGATCAGGTTAGTAAACGACCAGATCTACACAGTAATACATGTGATCTACATGGGAGACATACCTTCGAAATTTCAAGTCTTTGCCAAGTCGACGAGTACGCCAGATCTGAAGTCACAATGAATGTGGATCTCCAACGAGGGGGTCGCGAATATATTGGAGGCGCCAAGATCCAGATCTATGGTTTAAACCCACAAATCACGAGGTTACTTCGGAGATCAAGAGACCTAGTAAGATCACGGAATACCGACAGTCAACAACCATGGATCTACTACCAGGAGAGTCTCGTGGTTACTGGAAACACCATTCTCCAGGTAAATGGGTTCGTCAAGCCAAGATCACAGGTAGGGTCCGCAATGAGAACGCGATCTTACTCTTACATACCGGCGCCGAGATGTCCATCATGGATACGACCTCTGTTCGTAACGTTGGATGCTATATCGACTTGAGTCAGATCCAAGATTGCGTGGAAATAGGTGGTAATGTGGACCGGGCGGAAGGAAGAACCCGGATCAAGGTGACTCTCGCTGGATCATTGGTATATTTCATCGATATCTGGGTTGGTGATCGGACGGGCCAACAAGCTATACTCGGTATGGATTTCATGGTCCCAGCCGGGATCCGCCTGGATCTAGCTCATGGATCGATCACCTTGCCTGATGAAGTCCGGATCCAACCTAGCGGGAGACGGGAGCTATATAGCGACAAGGCGAATATCGTAAATGTCGGCCAATATCTCCGGATCTAAGCTGGAGAGTCGGCGGAGCTGCCATTGCGCCTGAGGGCGTCGATCCACGCAAGCTGTGGGTCGCACGTGGGGATCGACGGGTGCCAACAATATCCGACGGATCAGGGAGGACGAAGTACATATCGATCACCAACATCTGGGAAGAGGTGTGGATCCTACATCAAGACCAACAGATCGGGGTCTGACTGGCTGGAGACCATGTGCCACGAATACCAGGATTCATCTCGATCAGCTCTCGTCGTTACATGGAGTGGCAGAATGTAGCATTGGAAGCCAAGACAGACACTTGATCCGAAGATAAGGAGATCAAGATCACGCTCGCACCCGCGGTGGAGCGACCCGAGTACGAAATTCCGCGCGCAATACTCCAGAGACCGAAGACGACGTCGATCCAGTGTCGGAAGGTCGAGGTGAGTCAGAATCAAGCTATTCCTGACTGCCTACCTTCGGACAAGTCGCCGTCGGACAGGTCGCCGTCGGACAAATCGCCGTCAGAGATTGGACCGTTGGATCTAGCGTCTGTCGCAAGTGAATCTGTCATCTATCTCAGATGGAGACTCTATATCGGATGCTGTAACGGTCAAGAAGGCACTGGAAGATCTCGATCAAGTAGCACCAGACTGATCCGTTGTTGGTGGGAGCTACAAGTGCAGCGGAATTACCAAAAGAGGAAATTCGAGATGGGATTGGAGTCCCCAACCAAGGTCAACTCCGTTTGGGACGTCAGGATCAAGAAGCATCACCGTCGAGTTGCGGTGGATCAGATCCGCCATCAATGATGAGTGTACCATCTGGGACAGGACCAGTGGACAGTGATCCGTTGAAGGACAAGTGCGTCGCGTCTATGTCGCAAAAACGGACATGGATCCACCACCTGCTGTTGAAGATCAACAGGACGCGTCGGATCTGGACCTCACCTGGGGCTCAGATCAAGATTATGATGAATGTGTGTACTGCCATGAAGAAAGTGATCTGTACTCGGAAGATGTCGACGGTCAGATGGCGGTACTGCCTGGAGTGCCAGTGAAGACGGAAGATGTGAAGATCGAGGACATTCAGCTATGTGGATCTGATAAGCAGACTCCACAAGAAATTGATCGATTTCGCCATAGGATCTGGAAGTTCCGGCACCTCTTGATCGGCAAAGGTAATGCCCTTCCGCCGACCGCCGAGGCGTTGTGTGCGACATCGATGTCGGAGGAGCGAAACCTATCGCCCTGAAGTGTCTTAAGTTGCGGATGCAGTTCATGGAGAAGTTGACGGACTTGATCAAGGGTCTATTGTCTACCAATATGATCAATTACTCCAGATCACCATGGGCCTCCCCGATCATGGCGATCATCAAGAAAAATGGAGTGGATATCATGTTTTGCATCGATTATCGAGTCTAACTCAGCTGATGATCTACCCAATTCCCTTGATCAATGACTTACTCGACGATCTGGAGTCGACACTCTGGTACTGTTCTTTGGATATGGCGAGTGGATTTTGAGTAGTGAAAATGACAGATCGGGCTCGTTTGATCTCGGCTTTATTTCTCCTTTTGGGCTATTTGAGTGGAATCGAATGCCTTTCGGCTTGAAGAATGCGCCCCAGATCTATCAACGTATGATCGACAACGCGCTATATGGATTCACCCGGATCCCGAAGTCTGAAGATCATGGGAGTACTTTGGATGTGTTTGAGGACAGGGAACCGGTGGATCCAGGTAAGCCATCGGTGCTTGGGCGTAGATCATACATCGACGACATCATGATCCCAGCCAATAACTGGGATCAACTATGTGATCGTGTTGAGGGCTTACTCGAAGCGTGCGATAAGTGGAATCTGTCGGTCAGTGTGATTAGAAGTTTCTGGGGAATGCCTAAAGTGGAATATCCCGGCCATCGGGTCTCCCACAATGGACTGGAAGCGAATCCGAAAGATCTGTCAGCGTTGACTGATCTGACATTCCCAGGATCACTTAGCGTCATGCAGTCATTTTTGGGAAGTCTGAACTACTACAGCCGAATTATCGAAGACTACGCGATCTATGCGTCAGTTCTGTATGAATTACGAGAGATCGACTTCACCGCGATGATGAAGGACACCGTTCAAGTACAGATCAAACGAGTGTTAGAGGTAGAGAATGTGGATCAAGGGGTACACGAGGATCAAACGATCGACCACAAAAAACTATGGATCTGGGGGCGCAAGATCTCACTGAAGTCGATCCGCGTTGGATCCATGGCTATCGGTCTTTCAGTGTGCTTAAATTCAAGATCGCCACCACTGCGATCTTGCGACATTTTGATCCAGAAAAGCGAGCTACGGGCATGGTCTATGCTAGTGACCGGCCATTTCAGGATCGCTGATGCAGGAATATGACAAGGTCTACTACCCTGTGATGTTTGCGAGCCGTACTTTAAAGTCAAATGAGCTGAATTATGGCATTGTGAAGAAGGAGGTACTGGCCTTGCTGAGGATCCTGGATATTAACTATAATACCTTGGTCGGTCGTCCGATCAATGTGTTGACGCGACACTCTACTTTGGCGTGGCTCTATAGATCCACAACCCTACAGGGACGTTTAGGTTAGTGGGCCGCCCTATTGTCGCCGTGGACTCTCGAGATCACCAAATGTGCAAGGGTAAAGATGAGATCCTAGGAGCATTGACGGCTAGTATTACGCCTAGATCAGAGGTTGATAAGGTGTTGATCTTGATTGCCCCAAAAAAGGAGCCACGACACAAGATCCAGGTTCCGATCCCCACTGTTGGAGACAACGAGGACCTATTCGGAGTTAGCTTTGATGGATCCGCCCGTGTCAAGAGAGGTGGAGGCGCCTACAGCGCGAACTTGTGGAAATTGCCTGAATGGAGGGTGTTGAAGGCTAGATCGAGCAATGCTGAAGATCTGACAGTGAACGAAGCAGAATATCATGGGTTGTTGCTGTGTTTGGGTCTGCTGGAAGGTCTGGATCCCCAACGTCTGGGGATCTGCGGAGACTCGAACCGGGTGATCCGGCAAGTACGAGGTGAGATTGATTGTAAAGCAACAGGTTTGACATTGCTACGCCAGAGGGCTCTAGATCGACTACGAACTTGGCCAGATCATGAATTGCTGCATGCTAAACAAGATTGGAATGGGAGTGCCGACAACTTAGCAAGTGCCGCGCTGCGACGGCAATGCGGGATCGAGGTCGAGTCCGAGCAGGAGATCCACCTTGAACCGGCTGGACGAGATCTGGGTGGTGAGCTGCGACGGCAATGCGGGATCGAGGTCGAGTCCGAGCAGGAGATCCAGGATCTAGTGACCTTGAGCCGGGTGGACGAGATCTGGGTGGTAGAGGTCGAAGATGAGACCGGCCAGATATCCGCGGTAACGACCCGATCTAAGGCTAGATCTGGAGTTTGAGTTGGTTCTGATCCAGACTCGTTACGAGAAGATGTGGTGAGAGAACTGCGGATCGAGCGGATCCGGCAAGCATAGGATGAGGAGTCGTGGATCTCAGGACTGAAAAAGTACCAGGTCGGAGAGATCCGAGATCTGACACATGAGGACGCTAAGGTGTTTGGATCGATTGCCATGTATTATGAAATAGATCAGTCGGATCTACTCTTCTACTGTCCAACAACTAAGGAGGCCGTTGCGGATCGAGACAAGTTAATGCGATTAGTGGGACCTGAGACGCTTCAGCAAGATATTTTGCATCACTATCACACGAGTCTGCAGGGTGGTCATGAAGGAATCGGTCGAACCTATGATCGGATCCGCGATCACTTCCACTGGAGAGAGCTGTATAAGAGCGTACAGCGATATGTGGGGAGTGCGTTGACTGCGAAACAGGCAAATGACGACCTCGGGTGAGTCGCCTGGTAACCTTCAGGCAACATACCCGCTCCAGATTATCGCCATGGATCACATACCTTCGCTGCCCAGATCTTTCAATGACAACACAGAATTGTTGATCTTCGCGGATCTATTCTCTGGATATGTTATCGCCAAGGTCAGCGCCTCAAGATCTGCACAGACGATCACGGAGACCTACGAAGAATGTGTTTTCCGTAGATTTGGCGTGAGTGAGGTGGTCCGGCATGATCAGGAGCCGGGTTTCATGTCCGATTTCTTCAAGTACTTCAACAAGATCTTGGGGCAACGCCAACGTGCCACCATGGCTTATCGACCCCAAGCTAATGGATCCGCGGAGCGTATGGTACAGACAACCACCAGGGTTCTTAAGATGTATGTACAGGATCTGGATCAACGTGATCGAGATGAATACGCCGAACGGCCCACCTTTGCGATCAACACCGCAAGAGATCGGATCCGAGGTGAAACCCTTTTCTACATGATACATGGCTGGGATCCTAGATCCACTCTGGAAGCGGTGATTCCGGTGGGAAGCACTCGCAGGCATGATCGAGATCCGAGAAGGTGGCGGATAGGATGCAAAAGTTTTACCAACAGGCTCGAGAACAGATCAACCAACGTTTACGCGAAGCGATTGCGGACCGAGCCAAGACACATAACGATCTGATACGCCCACATCCTGTGGAAGCTGGATCAAGAGTCTGGTTGTACTTGGACTGAGTGCGTGAAGGATATGTAAAGAAGTTGGCACACTTATGGCATGGGCCATTCCGCATGGCGAATAAGATCCGAGAATATGCAGTGAAGTTAGAGATTGCAGGATCGACGTACAGCATCTTCCCGGTGGTACATGTCTCGAAGTTCAAACCCGTCCGGATGTTCCCAGATCGACCTGTGGCTCTCCTCGCGGGGTCGGATGTAGATCGAGTTGATTTCTACGAAGCTCTCCTACCGGATCCAGGATCGCGATCCGAATGAATATGAAGTGGACCGAATTTCCGATATGAGGACGGGTAAAAGGACGAGATATTGGCGGATCTATAGAGAATTTCTGGTACGCTGGCGGGGATATGAAGATCCTACTTGAGTGGATGAAGCAGATCTCAACTACGGCGCTGCTTTATGAGTTTCTGCGAGATCGCACCAATCGTAACAGGTTTGGTGTAATGCAATCTCATGAAGAGCCATGAGATCTGGATCAACACTGGTGATTTGGTCATTGGTGTGGTAGAGGGGTGGGCGGATCTACAAGGGGTTTGCAGATCGAAGGGCAAGGCTTGTGTAAAAATGTATATGACAAAGTGCAAAAGAGAGATTCGAGTTGGGTGATCTAGGCGAAGGAGACATACACGAACGTAGATCCAAAATGAACAATGACGGACCGACGCGGACTTCAAGAGACGATAACGAAGTGTGGTTCGGAAAGAAGGTGAATATGTATTACGCCTGGAAGTCCGAGATCTGGTTAGAGTGAATCTGCCTGCGTCCGGATCAAACCCTATGGGTTAGCGGCTGGCGCGACCGCAGTCTGAGGCGCTATGTTAAAGAACGTACCTGCTAGATGTGCGATCCGGCGGGCCGGATGGTCGGCGTGATTGAGCCGGTAGTGAGTACGCCATGGATCAGCCTCGTTGCTCTCGTCAAACACTACGATCAGGTTGGCAAACTCCCTGTGGTTCAGCTGTGGATCTGCGAGGTTGTCCCGACGTGCTTCGATGCCAGTGTACCAGAGTACGTCGGTGGCACGTTGCGGGAAGTGCATGAAGAATGGATCTATCAGTAGATCCAAATCACACCACCCCTCCCGCATCGCGATGATGAAAAGGAAAAGGATCACCTTCCAACGGGCTCCTGCGTGAGCTCTACGGTTCTTGCGCTCTACGCTGAAGGTGGCCAGGTACGGATCCGTGCGGATCAAAGCGGTAGGGATCGGAAACCGATGGGTACACCCCCAGTAAGCTATGAGATCCTGGATCTCCATAGCCGAGTACCTCTCCGCGAACAGCCCAGGCGTCCGCCAATGTCGATTTCGAAAGATATTTGCTCTGGGGGTGTTGGCACAACCGAGCATCTCCCAGGGTCTGGCGGCCATGAGTGCTTGAACGTTGACAGCTGTGATCAAGTGACCACAATAATCAGCGGGAGATGGAGCAACTGCTCGAGCGGCTCGACCGGGGAAGATCCGGCTGGGATCGAAAGGCAACGCACGTGACAACAGATCGATCGTTATGGTCGCCATCGCTCAGTTGACGATCCAGCCTGGCAACCACGGATCTATGTCGGCAACGGTGTAGGTGCGAGGCTGCACCCGACCTGAAATGCAATCCTGATCCGCAGCGAAGGGATGCTGTGGGGGCATGGCAGGATCTGTCGGAATCAGTCCCCTGGCTGGGGGCGCGGGTGGCGTAGCCCCAGCACCTCCGTCACCAGATCCGCTACCGTCCGAATCACTGCTGGATCCAGGATCACCACCGGGGCCACCTGGCTCAACACGGGCAGGCCCAGCGTGACCTCGCCGTCGTTGCTCAGATCTGGATCAAGCGAGTGCTATCAACATCTGAGCCTGCAGCATGTCGTCCAGAACTTCGTCGTTGGCTTGATCTATAGAATCTTCAACAGAAGTGCCGTCGTCATTGGCGTCACCTGGATCGGATCTACCCGCAGGTGGTGGGGATCGGCGGTGTTTATTGTTCGCACCCGCAGATGCGGAGGTGGAGAATAGAGTGCGGGGCTTCGGCGTGGAGCTTGGAGAGCTACTAGTGTCGGAAACTTCGGATCCACCCAATTCGCGGGCAAGATCGCGGGGATCTGGTGTCGACTCGGAGGGATCTGGACCATTGCCCGGATCATCTTCGATATCCCCTCCCATGTCGAAGTTCACGTCCGGAGCTTGATCCCCGGTGTCTTGAGCGGCCAGAGTCTGGTGTTTTGACGGACGATCTGTACCGGGAGATGATGGCGGACTGCGAGAACGTTTGGTGGAGTCACCAGGCTTCGGGGAAGGCGGAGAATTACGCCCGGGCTCATCACCTGTTTGAGACCCTGAAGATCCAGTCGGAGGCGGCGTAAACTCAGAGTCGTCCGATGGCGATCCAGACTTGTCGTCATCAGCGGAGTGGGGATCAGATCCTCCCTTCCCACTAAGTGAAGAATCCGACTCCTCGGACACATCCTTGCCACCCGGAGCCTCATGTTCGCTGTCGGTGTCTAGGCAAAGTTGCGTGGTGGGCGGCTCGGATCACATGCCTGCAGCGACAGTTGATAACATCTCCAGGGCCTGACGGAGCTCCCGCCGGAGAGCGGCGCGCTCTCGATCCACGGTCTGGAGGCTACGGCCCAACGAGAGCGTCCGGGACTTGGTCTCCGTGACCGTACGTTTACGGGCAGCGTAGGCGACACGAGCGACGTTGACATCTTGATCTGTGAATAAGGAAGTAGCAGCAACCCAGAACGAGTGCGACATGGCAAGATCCATCAGAAACTCGTGACATACCTAACGCATTGCTCCTCTGATGCAGCTCGTGCTGACGCTTTTCGGCTCGGGCCAGATCTGCACGAATTGACTCATGACGAGTCGGTTCTTGCTTGACCTCAGCGGTCGTCTGTCGGTCCTGAAGATCGGCGGCCTCTCTGTCACGATCTTGGACTTGGCCGTTGAGCGTGTCACGTTCGCGTGATATCTGGAGGAATCTATCCTCGAGGGACTTGTGCTCCGCAGTTAGATGCTCCAACTTGGTGCGGAGAGCAGTGGTACTTGGTGTAGGAGAGGATGGATCTGGACGTGATTGCGCGCGCGGTCACCAGATCCGCCTCGGTTTGATCGAGAGTCGCGCAAGAGTGACGGAGAACCGATTCGGTAACACACAGTTGATCTACGGCCGCATCGCGATCCTAGTCAGCGGCGTCTCGCTGAATCTGAAGATCCAACTCTTCCCCCCCGGCCTGCTCATGTTCTCGAAGGAAATGGGTCACCTGAGATTCAAGATCCGTGATCTGGTCCTCGAGGAAGCGTACGTTGGATGTCTGAAGATCGGACTCCGTAGGAAGACACTCGTCAAGATCGATGGAAGCTTGCAACCCGTCGCGGTCTGCCCGGAGCTGAGTGATGGAGTCCTGCATGAAACTTATCACCTGATCTTGCTCCTGGATGTAGTCGGTCAGGTCTGCAAGTCGACCCCGGTGCTCGACCGAGGGTGAAGCTGAGCCTGGCGGAAGCGTTTGGAGGACCAAGGCTGCGATCAGCTCGCCGTTACGACGGAACAGACGTGTAGCGTAGCGGTGCAGCTCTGCTCGAGCCGTGTTTGGATCAAAGGCTGAACCAGGCGACACGCTGCCGGAGGATCCGTCGGGGCTTGGGGCGTCGCCGGCGTTGGACATGGTTGATCTGGGAAGCTGGACGATACGAGAAGTGTCAGCAGTGTTGCTATTATAAAGCAACAACTGAATGACAGGCGGCGATTGTGGTGAAGTGGATTCGAGAAAGTGCGAAGGGAGAATATGAAATGGCGGAAGGATATGGACCAAAGGAAAGGCAATTGATCTGGATCAGAGGAATCAGGCCAGACTCAGATCGAACTGATTCAGAGGCATCGGATTGGCCAAAATATCCTGATTATAGGGACCTGATCCGAGTGCGACTATATCTGATCTAGACATGATTACCCGAGACCAATCGGGATCAAGTAAACAAGGTACGGCATCGGCAGTACAGAAGATAAGCAGCCGCCAGAAGAGAAGGTAGGTGGATCTGGATAGTAGAGGATGCCATCCTCAGGATGGGACGAACCAGGATCGAAGACTTAGGAATAACAGAGAATCGAATGTGCATCATTGGGTACAAGTGGTTAGTTTCTT
>NBNE01002051.1:0-10065 GCA_002215365.1 Phytophthora megakarya | reverse complement strand
CACCACCATTGTAGCCGTCGAGGAATGTAGCCAAAGCCGGAGTTAATGAAGTTGACGCAGCCGGAATGGATAGTTTTGGTAGTAGCAGTAGTCATAGTCACGGTTGTTGTCACATTTGCTAGCTACCGTAGCTGTAGGCGAGAAGTAGTCAGGGTAGAAACCGTATCAACTTCCGTAGCTGACAGTCGTTGCCGACGTAGTTGTTACCGTCGTAATCATTGCTGTCTATAGCCGTTGTACGAACCGGGTTGGTAGTGTGTTTCAGATACCCGATGAGCAAGCTTGGTGTGCATGTTGCTGACTGGAGCTGGTTTGGTGGTCAGCGTTGCTGGCGGACGGCGGAGAAGGCAAAATGGTAAATGAGAGAAATGCTACTATTCGAAGAAGTTGTAGTCTACTACGCAGGTAGAACAACAATCCATCGCCGACAGAAAATTTACATTAGCGTGATACATAAATTTGTAGAAGCCTACAGGTTTTCCGACAGTCGTGCGAAGCCTCGAATTCGAGTGCACCACACAACCTGTCGCCACAGGTAACATTCACCTAAGATGTCTCCTTGGTCAGGGAATACGGGTTCAAAAATTACACTGTATTCGCGCAGTAAAGATGTTATACTGTCGTATTATGACAGTTTCATCGATAACTAAATAAACGTACCTCGTGTTGTTGTGCAGGTAAGTGAAACAGAAGCAAACCACGTATCAACAAACCATACCCGCAGCACCCGCGTAGCGGGTGCCCAGAGCGCTAGTCATCATAGTAAGTTTCCATCCATGTAGGATAATCGATGAGTAACAGTTACCAAACTCTACCAAACTAGCACTTTTCATTTCTCCTGGTGAACTTCAAGTGCTTTATCGATATGGCATTCAAACCACTTTTCAAGGATGGGAAATGGCCGTTTGGTGGAAAAGGCCAGCCTGATAGTGTGCCTATCCCGAAAGGAGCTGCGTGTTTCAAGATTAATGATATTCTGTCTTCGGCAGATGCAGGCGAATATTCGATTGGTGGTCTGGCCAAAACGTTACCGTGTACACCTGGAATATTCGTCAAGGATGTGGGGATAGTTTCCTTTCCTCTTGTTCCCCATCAAGCAGAGACGTTGATTGAGTACTGTGAAAACTCTCCTTTCGGACACAACCCGGATACGACGATGGATGAGAGCGTTCGTAAAAGTTGGCAACTACATCCAGATCAACTAGAGGTCCAGCATCCTTGGTGGCAATCTGGAGTGGAGAAGCTGACAGAAATAATCGTTGGTCGTTTGGGCTACAAGGGTGTTCCTCTGCAGTGTTAGCTTTACAAATTGCTTGTGTATGGGGAAGGAGGTCACTTCAGCAAACATCAAGATACTGAAAAAGAAGACGGTATGATTGCGACGCTTGTTGTGCAGCCTCCGAGTGTACATGAAGGTGGAGACTTGATTGTGTATCGGAATGGAGTTAAAGAACATCGCCACGATTTCGGGAAGATTGAAGGCACTGCTGCCTATTTCACGCACTATGTTGTACATTACTCAGATTCTGAGCATGCCCTAGAAGAGGTGACGAAGGGGTATCGCATTGCTTTGGTGTATTCCATTTGTTCGCCTGCAACAATGCGCCACCTCGAAAGAGACCCTAACAAGCCAGTGAGTGCTGAGTTGGCCGTGGCAATTAATAGTATGGGACCTGAAGATGTGTCGTTTGTTTTGCTGCTGTCACATGCGAAAGTACACGAAGAAGAGTATCAAAGATATGGGATCACGAGCTGTGAAAGGTATCGGTAGTACCCGGTTCCAGCTTCTTGAAGGTGCAAATGCCCTCGTACCTGCCGATAAGAAACTTCGATTTTTCATTGCCAAACTAGTCGTCAAGATTGCCAATGCCCTAGAAGACGAAGGCCGGACGAATAGGAGCCATGAAGAAGCCTTTCATTGGTACACCATTGTCGAACAGGACCTCGGGCGCTGAATGAGCACGACGCAGACAACATAAACGCCAAGCGAAGTATTACGATCGACGAGTAAAATTAACTAGAACATTCAAACCTGGGGACCACGTGTGGATGTATCGACCTCCGCGAGGACCAAAAGCAACGAAATTCGCACACAGATGGATCGGACCGATGAGAATTGTGAGTGATACGAGATACGAGAACTACTTAGTGAGACGTGAAGATAAGAATGGAGAGCTACGTGAATTTATAGCTCACATTTCCTTCCTAACGACCTACCACGAACCTACGGACGCGTTGCAAAAAGCAGCAGAATAGACGTTGAAGTGCAACTGGATTATGAAAGCCAGATCGAACGCGAGAGTGATGACGCGGAAACAGGAACGATTGCTGGAACAACGACGGCGCCAACGTGTGCAGTTACTGGAGCAACAGGCAAACGACGACGTCAACGAGCAATTACGAGTGCGGAAGCTTGGGAAGACGACAGTGAGCTATTGGTGGAGATTCGGCCGATGAAGACGACGAAACAAAGCCGGACACTACGTACTCGAGTACAAGCTAGACTCGCACGAAGTGTATTCGACGGACACGATGCACACGTTGATGCAGAGGATGACGACACTAGCTTTAAAGTGGGCCCATTCGGTGGAGTTTATACTGGCGATTCTGCACCATTATCCATCTTAACATCATGTAACGAAGGTGACGTTCACGACGGGTTCCGTGCCGCTTTTGATGTAACCAACGGACGGCGTGTGCTGGGTGAACCCAACGGACGGCTGAGAACCGCCCAGGATGAAGATCGCGTGCGGGAGGGTCGCCATGAGAACGTGGGTGACGACCTGAAAGGGCGTGAGGGCTTGTGATTGGTTGAAGGCGAACAGTCGGCGAACGCAGGAAGCAAGCCACGCCCAGTGTTGAATTCGCGGGCTTGAGCGCAGACGACGTTCCGAAGCCGACGACCTGAGTACGAGGGAGTTAGGAACAGACGACGCTGAGTGGAGCATTTCGTAGGCTTCACGAGGTGGACACAAAGGCCTCGACGGGCAAAACTTACGAGAGCAGATAGCTACAAGCCATCGGTGGTTGAGGGGCCTATATGTGGACAGGTGCTGGGCTGGTGGACGTTAGCTTGAAGTGATCTAGCAGAGGGGTGGAATACGGAGGACACGAGGAACACGAGGAACATGGGGAACACGAGGGGCACGTGAGACACGAGGAACGAAGAGGACGGCAGTGCGAAGTCGAAGAGCAGTGAATTGCTTACGAATAAATAGGACGACGTGTCCGGCTACTTGCGTGGCTTGTAGTGCGTTATTGTTTCATTACCTACACTACGGACCCTGAGCAACAACCGCATAAAGCGCTGTGACGAGCAGCACGGGCCCACCGACGAGCAGGTGTCCCAAGACTCGTTACAGAAGAATTTATCATTTGTCACAAAACTCATTTTTTTAATCCTGGACGTGAAACTTTGCTGTAGTTATGGAAGTCTTACGGTACCCCGGAAGATGTCTACACCGGTAACGAGGGACCGATCAAAAGCACAAAGTACTCGAGATTTACGATCATTGCGTGACTCAATGATCGTCATTTCGAAAATGTGGTAGAGCAGATATCTCCGGAGAATGCAGCGGAGGAATTTGCATCCCGTGGACCGGTGGATTCTACATCACTAGGGGGATTTCTAGACATGATTAGCAAAAAACATGGATGGGGGGTCGATCCACATCCTTGGTATGTGGGTACTCGGGCTTCAGCGAGATTTTGCCGTGGGTTTAGTTCGCTAGTGGTAGGAATTAATGATCCGGAACTGGCGAAATTGTTTTTACGAAGTTTTGCATGCTCCTGGGTCATTTGGATGATTTGACGGAATACTCAACATTCGTGGCAGCTTTGATCATGATGATCCGTGCGTATGCTTGGAGTGAAATTGGTGTGGTCGGAATGAAAGTGATGGGTATCGAAGCAAACTATGGCATGACCTACGGAGTGGAGCTTCCCCTGCTTGTAGCGGGTGAATTGGACGATGGAGAAGCGAAACAAGCTTTCATTGGCGCTGTTATTAGAAAAGAGCATTTCCAATTGAGTTCTGCTACAGCTGCCGAAGTCATGTGGAAGAATGTAGTCCATACCGGCGATAGACAATCATTTGGCCAGGTAACAAGCAAATTTCAGAAGAAGAAAGCAGAATATCTCAAGCCTTATGTGGAAGTCATTTCACGCCACATCAACGACTATGATTGGTCGGAAGATCGGTTTTCCGTGCTCAAAGCTATCGCTTTTAAGCGGATGGAGTGGCTCAAAACCGATATCCGTAGACTTGACATGGTTGAGATGGGTTTCTCGTGGAATATGCCGTATGCGCAGTACGACAATGACCCAGCCGTTGAAAACGCTTTGAGAGGCCCAGAACAGTCCACAGAGGTCAAATGAACTATCATGAGCCATAATGGAGAGCAGAAGGAGTTTAATGGGCTTCTAGACGCAAAACAGCATGCCAATTTGACAATGAAGTATGGGCAGCACGAATCTTCGTTTACGGCGGACGCTACCGGAGTTAAAGAGCCTATTGTGACAATCACGAAGATGAAGAAATGGTTTGAAGCCTTGCAAATTAAGTTACCTCAGTTCAAAGCGGAGCTCGCACTCTGGAGCGCAGTCTATGGCGAATATTCGGAGGAACAATAATTTCACCAGTTTTCACTATCGGTCAGCAACATACCTACTGCTAGTAGTCGTTCGTAGCGAATAGTTTCTTTAGCCATAGTTGATATTGAATACTCATTAGGATTTTGGTAATGTTCCCAGTTTGTCCGACAAACTTTGTCGAGTTGTGGCTGTCTGAGCTAATCAAACTCTGTTTGTTGTCATGCCCCGAGGTCGCGCAGTGATAGCCCGTTGTGGTGGGTTAGCTGTTGACACGAGAAGGACCCATTTGTGTTCTCACAGAAGCGATCAGCATCGTTTCGAGAGTCTTCTGTGCAGCGGTTGTCATCGACATGGGAGAGGTATGCCGAGTCACGATTTTGGTCGGCATTGTTCTGTTTGTTGAACAGGTCATAGTTGTCCAAGTTCACATTGAAGCATCGCAAATTATTTCCTCGAGCATTTTTTGAAAAAAAACGCCGCTGTTTTCGAAAGCATCGCGAGAAAAGAGAAACTACCGCTTTATTGCTCCAGAGTGTTGTCCATTTATTTATATAAGATAAGAGGTCACCTTTGGCCAATGTCGTGTGCTACGCAAGTAGAAGCTCTGAGATTATCTGGATTTTAGTACAGATTTGTTCAAGACGCCAAGGAATTGTATAATTGAACATACCGGTTTTGATACCGTATTTAGAACCGAGGTTCACGTGGCTTATGCGCTTGTGCGCTAACCGCAAGCCTCTCACTTCACATTCGGAAGAACCAAGACCGAGACTATTAAGGGGAAAAGGGTTTTTTATTACTCTACAAGCATCATGTCTACTCACGCTACTCCAGGAACGACTTCTGCGCCCAGCTCGCCTTCGTCCAGAGCTCCAACAGCTCCCACGAACAGCGAATCTCAAGCTGCTGCGAGAGCGGACGTCGTTGACGTAAAGGAGGATGGAGAGCCCTGGACGGAGACCTCAGTGAGACGTGTGTCTGACCCTCCTCCTCTCCGGTCGAGCAATCCTGTCGCGGTGAAATCCGTCGGTGAGGCTCTAACCACTGACGGCCGGAAGGAGAAGAGGAAAACAGCGAAGCGTGTTCCCCCAGTGGCGTCGAAGAAGAGCCCCGTGTCCCTGCAGCAGCCTCGGCGTCTGAGAGCGAGGAGAAGGCTCCGGTTCCTACGATTACAAGGCTGAAGAAAACACAGGTACCCGCTCCTGAGATGCCGTCGATGCCTGATGACCTCAGAGCTACGGTGACGAGTTCACGTAAGGAAAGGTTCGACCTACACTCGTTCCTGGATTTATTCCAGCCTGGCGCCGCTGTAGGTGCGAGTACTGTCTGCTCGTCGCCACTGGAGACGGGCTCAGCTCGCGTTGAGGAGCCAGCGAGCACACCTGAGGCGCTGAGTCTTATCGAGGAGCTGCGTGCGTCAAAGACGGAGGTCCATCAACTTCGTGGGTTCGTGGGAGCTCCCGAGGGACCTGTAGCCGTCAGCGCCTCCGCCACGGTTGCAAACACCAAGAGCGAGCTCCCTCCAGCCGAGGTGTTCTACTTGACGTCCGGAAAGTTCAAAGAAGGCGAAGGGGGGCTACAATCCCCACAAGACCACATGCCGGCTGCGAGCCGCGGGTTTCGGACGTTTGGTTCCGCGACAGGTAAGTCCCTGTCTGCGATGTCCTTTGTTCTGTGGTTGCGGGAGCTGGACTGCGTGAAGTTTATGTGACCCCTGCCGTACTGATGGCAATCTTCAGCGGAAGGTTGGGCTCTCGAGGTTTGACCTTGCTACAGTACCGAGAGTCAACAGAGTGGAGTGTCTAGAAGATGGTTAGTCCAACGTCAATTTCGCAAGTGACTTCAGTCCATCCGTGGCCCTGCCAGCTGCATCAACGTGTTGCACCACGTACGACGACATCCTCGACGCTGTTCATGGCCTCAGTGCGCTCGATCAAGAGTGTGGTATGACCACAGTCCCAAACGCACGCCTCGTCCTTGAGCCTTCGTCGGCAAGGACAAAAGCGCCGATCCTGCGAACCCCGTGCGCGCGTACGACTAACGGTCCTGTTCGAGAACAAGTTCCAGGGTAGTGCGCTCGGCCACATTCAGTCGGATGACTCTCGCTGGTGGACGAACTATTGTGAGTCGCTGAAGGCCATCGACTACCAGTCACATCTCTGAACCATGGCTTTGGTGAGCACCCTTCATCAAGTCAGCGACGAGATCGGGTCACGTGAGAGTCATAACCGCCGCGACTGCGACGCACGACGTGAGAAGACCCGCAGACCAGCCAATCCTGAGACGATTCGTCGACTGATCCCCCTCAACCTCCAAGGGAAGGACCGTGTCTCCTCAACGTGGCGGACCTTCCATGTTCCGGTGGTTCTCGTGATCGATGCGGAAATCCAAGTCGTGTACACAACTGGCGTGAGCCGCTACCGGGTCGTGTCCAAGAATGGATTGAAGAGACATATGGTGGGCAAGGAGCTCTGTGGTAAAGTGCAATCGAAATCTCACGAGAAAAGCAACCCCGGGTGCCAGATCACGAGAAAGAGACGGACCAGGAGACAGAAATCCCACTCTAGACCAAGACATCAAGCCGCTTCCCCAAGATCTAACGGGCGACAACACCGGCGAGTGATAGGGACTACGGATGACCCAAGATCGACTGCTGATGACCCAAGATTAACTCGACGGAACGATGGGTGGCGACATATCTGTATTGTATCGTGGGAATGCGGGATCAAGGGAAATTCGTGGGTAGAAGCCGCTATCGACCGGTGATCCCAAATTATAGCGGACCAACGGACCGAGATCCAGCGGGAACGGCTGCGATCTGAACCCCGCCAATCGCCGATTAAGACCCGCGGGGTAAACGCGATCCCAGATCGAGGCAAGATGTCGATCTGGATCCCGGGGAAGGAGGCAGGACGGAATTGTCGGGAGGCAGCCGACATTTGCCCCAAGACGAGCAGCGGCGACGGAGATCACCGCACGACGGCGTCAAGAGATGGCTCAAGATCCCGGGCCGAGCGTTCCCGATCGAGATCAAGACCCTGGTTGGAGATCATCGATCAAGGTCATAGATCGAAGTCCGACCGAGACCTGATTGTGATCGCCAATCGAGACCCGATCGTGGTCCCAGATCGGGGGTCCGATCGCGATCGCCGATCACCGATCCCAAGATAAGGTATGTATCCAGATGTCAGGTGATCGTAGAAAAGCAGCTGAGGATGGGTTAGGAAACAAAGGGATAAAAGTAAAGGACTCGAATTTGCTCTAAGCCACACAAGTGTCCGCCTTCGCCTGGAATCGGGGATTAGTTTGGCCCCTCAAGCGTGTAGACGGCAAGTACATAGGATCTAGCGTAGCGGTTAAGACTAGATAATATATTGGCCAGCTTTGCCCTACCTAGTGACTTGTCCTCAAGTGTGAACAACTGATCGGAAGGCATTGATTGCTTGGCCTGAAGATCACATCGGATCTCAAATCTACAAGTTCCCCGTTATTGGAAGCGGCAAGCATCTACAAGGAAGGAGCGCTATCTCCACATTTCGCCCCCCAAAAGACCTGGATCGACAACCAGGCAGCTCGATCGCGACGCAAGGCACCGTCAACGACCGAGATCAATCAAATCGAGATAGAGTGAAGAAGTCCCACGCTACCTCAAGCCGCTGCGTCTAGATCTTTGCCGATCGACATCTTACGAGTCACCCAGGAGAGCGTAACCCGCCCGCCGTCGGGTACACAAGGTGAGCAAGAAACAACCAGATCACGGATCATCGGAGGACGCCCTTCGTTTGTCAGTGTCCGGGCGCCACTGGTATTGGGGACCGCGATCACAAGATTTTCACGGATCCCGCTTCGCCACAGCTCCGTCAAGTGATCGCCGCTGATAGGGCTGAGCGGAATGCAGCTCGAATTCCATTCGAAGCCTGACCCAGATAATGCAGGATAGTACAGAGAATTCTGCTGAAGATGAGTGAACGAGCAATTCAACGGAGGCCTTGTTGGCGGCGGCAACCCCGCAACGGCGGCACGTCGGGGAGGAGGTTGAGCAAATGTCTCGGAAACGTTACAGAAGTCTAGTCTGGAGTTGAACGTAAAAATTGATATGTTCATTCATTGAAATTTTGCTTAGTTCTCCTCTAAGGCCCTAAACTTTAGATAGTCGCCCCTCTCCCTTATCCAGCTGTGGTTATGCGCCTGATCGGCTCTAAGACACCCAGAACGGTGTTGGCACGACAAGATTCCTTTCGCGTTCTGGGCATCCGTTCTTGTGCCCGGTATTCGGTGCGCTGATCCTGCTCCAATCTCGAAAGACTCGCCCTGCTGATATACCCGCAGCAGTCTACATGTCGAATCGAGGAACCCCTTCCTGTATTTAGACGGCAGATGTGTCAACGAGGCTCGAGCGCTCCGCCAAAAGAACAGACAATGACCCTCGTCACTTCTGTTTGCACTCTCTGCGGTCCGAAGGTGCCACACAAATGTACCGTTTCGGAACTGATGCACTCACGATTCAGTTTCATGGTCGCTGGGTGTCCGACGCTTTCAAGGCGTACACGAGACTATTCAAGGAGTTCGTTACCGCACTGGCCTCGACAATGATAGCCGGGACGTGGGGTGATTCGACACTACATTATTGGTGCCAATAGGTGATATACATGGGGGCACTGCTCTCCTCGTCCCTAAGATTGTGGAAAGGTATATTCCATGACGAAGCCAAGGAATTGTGTTTCCACATATTTTTACATACCGGTTTTAATACCGTATTTGGAACCGAGGTCCACGTGGCTTGTGCGCTTGTGCGCCGACCACTAACCTCTCACTTCACATTCGGAAGAACCAAGACCAACATTATCAAGTTAAACCCGACTATCCTCGTCCCTTTTCGGATTGAATTAGTGGTCACAGCATAAGCACCATTAATAAATTGTTTGTTGACCCCCAAAGATTGTCGGAAACATTCTTGTACTCCACCACCCAAATTGAGTTGAAAACAAGTATTAAACCCTTCATAATTCATATACCGTTAAACATGTATAAAAACTCCAAAATCCTCAATCCCAATATAAAATATATTACAGTCCTAACAAATAAGTCCCGTTTTCCTGACAAGTTCTTCCTCATACCCAGGTATCTGCAAATTTGGAATTTTTCGAAAGGCATTAGTATGGAGATCGACCAAACTCAGGATTACGAACGGCAAATTCTATAGGGTCTTGTATATAGAGCTGTTTCTGCTCCTTGCTTGATTCAAAGACTGAGGGGCATAGTCTGCTAGCTCACTGAGCTACTCAGTGCCAAAATCAATCGACTAGTTTTACCTTTAACAGTTGTAATGTCATACCGGTCCTCTACAGAACGTATGATAATATCAGAAACGGAAATTCTTCAATCTCTTTCAAATTGGTCATGACACGGATTACCGGTATATTGATTACAAAGTCGCGCTGCGCACGAAGAAGCTCTGAAATTTGGAACGTG
>NBNE01002050.1:0-10067 GCA_002215365.1 Phytophthora megakarya | reverse complement strand
TGTGACTTAGATCCATCTAGACAAGTGTACAGCTTATCCAAGGGTGAATATATAGCTGCTGGGCCAACGGTGCTGGACATTACTGCTGCAGAAAGCATCTTTGCTGTCCCGAAAATGACAACAGGCGAACCAGAAAATATTTTGATGAAGTATCGTGGAAAAGAGTCGCTTTTCACGTGGAGCGGAGGGTATAAGGGGGATCCCTACCATCTGCGTCAATTCATTCGTGATGTTATGTCCGAGTACAAAGCTGATGAAAGTTTGTGGACGCGGAACCCGTCGGGTGCAACATTGGTAGATGTGCAGGATATATCTAGCCAGTACTCAAATGTTTCGGGCTTCGTTTTTTATGTGACATTTAGCAACAACTACTTTATCGAAATGGAACAGCCTCGGTTCAGGGCGGTGTCTAGTTATGAGTACAATGAGCTCAATTCCACCAATTGGGAAGCACTTGCAGTTGCGTCTCGCAATCCAGGCGATGAGAGATTTGACGATGGTATTACTTTAGTCACGTGGAGAAAATTATCGCATTGGATAGATGATTTCTCAGGAAGCACTTGCAGTTGCGTCTCGCAATCCAGGCGATGAGAGATTTGATGATGGTATTTCTTTAGTCACGTGGAGAAAATTATCGCATTGGATAGATGATTTCTCGTGGAGCTCCAGTTTCAATGATGGTGATGGAACATTTTATAACATTAACGCTACGACTGAAGATATGCCAATGTGCCCCCAGTGTATGAACAAATGGATGAGATGCATGTCAAACCAATCCTGCGCTGATTGCATGCGATACAAAGTCTTAGATTCATTCTGGGGCGATCTACATTATACCAGACCAAGATTTTCAGTTGACATTTCTGCAAGAATTGCAGTGTGGAAGGAATACGTTCCCTCTAGCGTATACGATCAAGTGATGGATTTTTTGTCTTGCTTGAGTGCCGAATCCTGTCCCGTAGGATACGCAATGCCTTCCGATCCTGCGGCCACACTGGTGCCAATTACGTTGAAATTGGCGAGTCATTTTGCAGTGACTATACCTTTAAGCAGAGGCGTTGTGAGTTACTTCAATGACGTTAATTATGCTTTCTGGCCTAAAAATTCAACAGTAAATAACCTGAAGAATTGGTTAAACTCGACTACTGATGCTGTGGTAAACGTGGAGGAGTCAATCGTTGGTACTTCCGTCCGATACGATGTTTCCTACTACCCGGCAGTGACGGAGATTCCTGGTTTCTATTTTAAAGATGATAATTCTTTGGTTCCACCTGAAAATTTCTCTACATTTGGTTCTTTCCAGTTAAGCTCCACTCAAGTTCAGTATGGTCAGGGTATTTCTGCCGATTTACTTTACTATTGGTTTGGAAGATTCGAAGATACTCGGCGGTTGTTTTATTACTCATTATCAGGCGATGTCATCACCCTTCCCCAGCTTTGTCATGGATGCCCGGAGTGTTGGGAGGCTTCGAAGCGGTGTCTAAACAATATGGACTGCATAATTTCGACGAGAGACGTCTTAGTTCCGCTACTACGTAATGCAACTTTACCACTTTCAACCGAATTTGACGGAAGGACCCAAGTGAAGCTGGACTTAAGTTCGACATTATTGACTTTAAGGAGCGAAGTATTCCAGTCGCGTGAGGGTTGGCTTGCACTTGCTCACTTACTGGACGCAATTTCTTCATGTGGGTGTGCTGTGGGTGCTGGTCAATGGGATTCCAAAGGTACCTACATGGAGCCCACTCGTGTCCACATTGATTCACACGTCGAGCTGAATGTGCGCCTCCGATCGTATACTCAACTGAATGTGTCGTTTAATGGAGACGTATACCAATACTCAGCGGATGGATCGAATTCGCTAATGGACACTGCGAACAGATTCTTAAACTGGTTCAGATCTGTGGTGGGCGAGAATCCGATCAGTCTAACGATGGATAATAACGATCCGATAATCGATGACGCGTCCCAGTCTGCTACTTTTACTATACATCTATACGAGGCCAACAACGACACCAGCGCAAAACCACTTCTCGTGCATCCTAATTGGATACCAACATTTAAGGTGACGTCGTCAGATGCATCATCCAGTCCTTCACCTGGGGTAGTTGTCATGCCATGGCAGATCTCATTTCAGTCAATTGATCGCTACCCGGTATTCGACAGACTGTTGGATTTGTTAGAGTACGGCGCAATGTCGGATGAGCAGCCTACGTCGAGCTCCAGTGGATCATTTGGGGGTTATTCCGCTGGGTCACACTGAAGTTCCAGTCCATCAAGCAGATCTTTCTACATCTACATGTATTATTGGTGGGATGATATGTTAGCGGCTACCCACCCGATTTACGTTACGTGGATAGCAACATTATCGCATTTATCGATCAATCTATTTCTTTTCATTCATCAGCAACATTTCGTCACCGATGAATAATATTCCAACCTCTTGTCACTTCTAATATCTATAGACACATATCAGAGTTGGTCGAGATCTAACTCTTCGACGTGATATTCTTCATCGGAGCTCGTGCCCAAATCGCTGCTGGTTGCACTCGCTTCAAGCATTTGCTCGGCTAGCAAGTCCGATAGATGCCTCACGTACTCAAAGTTGGTTTTGCAATCCAATGAACAGAATCGACCAGCAGCACAACTTATCGGTGAGAGAAACACGAAAAACAGACGTTCGCAGTTGACACAGTGTATCTGTCGTTGGTGCCAGCTTGTATTGCATGTTTCATCTTCGTCGCCAGGTTCCTCGCGAATTGTTCGAGTTTTTCTTGTAACTTGTGACGATGAGTTGGGTCCACTTGAAATTATAGCCTTAGCGCTAACGTGACGAACGAGCGATGATGTAGCTGTAGTAGCAGGTTGTGATTGTCCGGACCAAGATTTGGGTCGAGTTTCATCTGACTGAGGTTTCAAGTTAAATAAAAAGTTGAACATGCGCGCAGTGAAGCTTGGATGACACGGTTGAGGCCTAGTCGATGCTGCACCGTTGTCGATTATTCGGAAGGCATTCTTCCTCTCTAGGCGTGGTGTGTCAACCATGATTAGGATGTTGTCAGTGGTGCACAAAGAAAAATTGTGAAGTGCGTCCCGAATTCGCTGCTAGCGGGAGCTTTTGATTGCATTTCTCACGTCGTCGAATGTACTTCCCACATTATGTCGCCTCCCATAACACGCCAGTTCTAGGGATGTGACTAAGAAGGCTGCTTTCGAAAACCGAGACGATGGAAATCCTTAAAAGGAGAAAGGGAGTTTACAGTCATGTAAACTCATCCGATCAGATTTCGCCGGAAACCCAATTTCCTAGTCAGATCTTGGCTAATTTATTGTAATTTTGATACCATAAAGGCATGCACGGAAATGAAGTAGATGGTAAGGTGTTGAGTCAGCATCGTTGTCGGTGTTACATTTCAACTTTTATTAAGAAACTCGTAACCTTTGAATTGAATTGAACAGTGTACTAACCACAAATCTGCAGTCATGTGATCAGCTGCACCTACAGGATGCCAACGAGCTTCTCAAGTGCAAAACTTCAAAATAGCGGATAACTTGAATGTACTTGGGCTTCGTAGTGGAACTAAAAAGTTGGGACTTTCATTTGTCATCTATGTTGAAGTGAGCCCCCATCACGATCTGTGATTGGTCAACAACACCAATCCAATGATTGAGACTAGTGTCACTGAAACCTTTCGCAAGATGTGGGATCTATTCGACTCGACCGTGGGTCCAAGAGTGATTCAGAATTCCACCACTACCATGAAAAGTTCTGTGACAGAACACCTTCATTTGGTGATGAATGCGGAGGACTTCTGCGAACAAAGCCACGAGAACGAGTTTTGTCGTGTTCAAGCGAAGGGGAACCGTAAAGTGTTACATGAACTTCCATCGGGTACCGCTCTTGCTGTGGAAACTAAACTTTGATATTTCTTATGTAGGCCCATGTCTTTTTTTATTTGTAAATTATTTCCTTCAAACCATACCTTCAAATGAGTAAGGTTACGGAAATATCGGATTCATTTCGAACTACTTCAATTGCGAGCGTCTTTTTCAAATTCTGAATATGCTTCCCAGTTTCGGCGCAGTCCTCGCTTAAAGTGTCCGTGCTTGGATCGAGGGCGGCTATAGGCCAAAAGTAACTGTCAACTTCAACTTGAAGCATACAAAACCCAAGATAATTCGGTCCAAAGTGATTGTGCCATTCATTCCCAATCCTTCTTCATTTTCACCTTATGAGGTTCCTGATTCTTGTCCGTGTGGCTCTGCACGTATGTGCAGCGCTGTTGCTGACGTCCCGCAGCTCCGAATTGGGTGCTGCATTGCACCCGTTCCAACGCGCAATTGCCAACGACTGGGTGCGTCTCCTCTTCTACGTGGACGTCGCGACGAAGATCGCAGACGACTCGTGGACGATTGAAACTTTGCCTCATTTTCTATTGGAAGTGGAAGAAGCGATCGCTGCCAACATTGACGATGAATTCTTCGCTGGGGGTTTTGCAGCTCGTGCTTCGGCTCTTCCAGTGGGTGCACTCTTCACGATCGACGAGACGCGGCAGCATTTGCACGGAGCTGTACGCAACTACTTTCAACTGGCAGATGTGGCTCTAGATTCGTATTTAGTTTACGGCAACGAGACGCAATTGCTGCTTCCTCCTCCTTTGCTCACAGTGCGAGCAGATGTGGGGGAGGACACAATTGACTCGCTCTATAATATCACCAACACCTCGAACAGTACACAGTGGCCAGCTCCTTTGAGAATGGGGAGCGAAGCTGCTCGACAACAGGAGACACGCGAATTCTTTGACGAACTGGACGCCATGGAACTGAAATTGGTGGTGGGGATGAAGAGGAGACAGAAGGAGGAGGCGGAGACGGATAAACTCTACCAGTGGACGGTGGTCATGCGTTACGACCTGCTGAACCAAGGTCATTTGGAGGTGACAATGAACTACGACCTAGTACATGTGCCGCTATTAGAAGGAAAGAGAGGAGAAGAGGAAGATATGCCGCCAGTGCTGCTGGACACGAGTGTCGTGCTCAATTGGGTCACGCTGATCGTGATTTGTCTGTACCAGGTGCGTTTTGTGAATTTTTCCGTTCTGGTTGTGGCTAATGGTTGTATGTTGTAGATGGTTGAATTTGCAATGAAATGGACTGATGTGAAGGCAGTAGCGGCTCAACATGAGTATCTGGACAAACACCCGATTATACTCGCTCTGACCAAAGGAGTTGCCAAAGATTTCTGGCTTTGGTTTGTTCTCGTTGTCAATTTTGTGACAGTGGGGTGTTTGCTGGCTACGTGGCATCACGCTTATCGCCTCTCGATGAATGATACGCTGTGTTTTACCTTTGCCTCCTGTTGTGCACTACAATGGGGTAGTCTCGTCCGATATTTGCAAGTGAACACGCGGTTCCACATTCTGGGCCTTACGCTGCGTCGAGGATTGCCGAGAGTGATGCAGTTCCTGGTCGGCGTACTGCCTATTTTCGTTGGATTCGTGCTGTTCGGGACGGTAATGTTCGGTGCCAAAGTGCCTCGATTTCAAAGTGCGAGTTCTACCGCCACGACCTTATTTTCCGTGGCAAATGGCGACGAAATTCACGATACATTCAACGACGTCGCGTACACTCCGTGGATCGGGCAGATATATGTGTACAGCTACATGATTCTTTTCAGCTACGTTGTGTTGATGGTTTGCATCGGCATAATTGAGGATGCCTTCTTCTCCGCTGTCTTTCCAGCTACGTGGCCCACACTCGATGAAAGACAGAAAGCAGGTCGACAAAACTCGGGAGGGGGACGTCATCATCACCAAGATGCCAACTGAAATGAATGATTACATGTAGTCCGTAAGTTACCACAGTATGCATGTTGGCCGTCGAAGAAGTACCTTTGGAAGTTCGTGTTTCCAGATTTTATCGACGTGAAGTGATGAAAAAAATATCGTGTGCTTTTGAGACGAACAATCTGCATCGTCTTGAAACGATTGTGAGGAAAGGATGTCGGATACCCAGTTTCCTTCAGTCTTCTTCTCCCCAACTCATCGTTCCAACTAGAAACCATCGACTTCACGACAAATTCAATGATTGTTATCAACTTTTCACTATTAATTGCACATATTTGCACCTTACAACGGGAAGGTAGTTCGTAAGTAGTCATTGAATTCCAATTCCAACTACAGTAACAAAATCGAAGTATTTTTAACAGCATAAAGCATGTTGTACAGTATGTCCCATCGACTTCACGACAAATTCAATGATTGTTATCAACTTTTCACTATAATTGCACATATTTGCACCTTGCAGCGGGAAGGTAGTTCGTAGTCATTGAATTCCAATTCCAACTACAGTAACAAAATCGAAGTATATTAACAGCATAAAGCATGTTGTATGTCTGTGATGTGATCAGGTTTAGAATGTTTCCGTTATTATTTTGTTAGTTTACTCTTCCGACGGGGGTAGTTGGTTGTTATGCATCGATCAAAATGTACATGATACGGTGTGAGTGCAGCAGCTGTAGCCGATTGGTGTTAAGCTCGCTGATGCTGGGGTCGTGGTGGAGGCTGGATCCGATGCTGATGGCTGGTATTCACGTCAGAGCTCTCTTCGTTCTCCAGCAAAGAGCGAACATTTTTCAAACGCTGGTCCAGTGCAAACAGGAAGTTGTTCACGTTCTTCCGATCATCCACGGATAGGTCATCGACCTTAGATCTTGGAGTATCCATCAGCAAACTCTCTAGGAGTAGTAGAGCTTGCAGGTAATGGTCATGTGCAGCTCGAGTGTGACCCAATACTTCACGAATCGCTCCCTGTCGTCCGATACGAAGGGCATGAGCGTACAACAATTCTTCCTGCGACGCAATAGAGAACGAAGAAGTTCGGACGCGTGCGACACGGGTCATGCGCTCCTTGCACTGTTCCGCACGATCCAGGAAATGAGTCAGCTGCTCAGTAAGAAAGGTCATCGATACCTTCCGACTTGTCTCGCTCCAACCGTTCGACAACTCTGAAGAATCCGTAGATCCCATCGAACCTCGAGGCGCATATGCTGGATCCTGGCGCAAATATAATACGACGTGCTGCACGAGGCTAAGACACTTGACGTATAGTGCCAGAGCCTCGGCGGCGCACACGTATTGGCGTTCAGCGTTACGTTTTTCGTCTTCATCGTCATCGTCCTCACAGCCTTCGTCATCTCCGGGCGTATTATTTATGCTGACAGAGGAAGTAAGTGACGAACTCATCGAAAACACTGTCGAAAAATTAACACCGCTTGCTCGCTTTCCACCTGACGTTGACAAAGAGGAATTTTCCACAGCCGTCTGTTGAGGGGACCAATCTCCCCCTATCGGCTCGCCTGTCCCTGAACTCGATCCCTCATCACCGGCAGCACTGGACGTCCACAGTTGGTCAGCAAGTGGTACAATCGCCTGTGTACGCAGCACCACGATATCGATAAGCTGTTGCCCATATTCACGCGAAAAAGTCTCTGTTGCGGGATTGCTGCTGCCAGTCGAAGTTAATGCTCTTGTCGCCAATTCTCTCGGCGGTATCACATTAGGTTGCGTCTCTCCTGTACCTGTGCGAGGTACATCTAAACGAGGGGTAGGCCCACCCGAACCTGGTCTCTCTGGTAATCCATCCACCAGTACGTACTCGCCACTGCTGTCCAAGGCACCACTAACATTCTTCTGTCTTGTGGTAACAATCGCATCGCTGCTGCTCGGTTGAGTGGTTACAGGAGTTTTAATCCGATATGATGATGATAACGAAGATTGTTGTTGCTGAAGCGCTGCTGCACCAGGAGGAGACTCTGATAGCTGCTTGAAAGGATTAATCCGAGGGCTCGGACTGGGTAGTATGTGAGGACTCATTTGTGGGCTAAGCTTTGGACTTGTGCCCGAAGTAGCCGTTCCCGGTAGTCCACCGCTACTAGATGAGGCACGTCGACTTCTTGCTAGCCGCGAAGACGACGACCGACGCAAAGCCCCAGATCCAGAACTTGCACTAGCAAAAGCAGTCTCCATCACCTCCAAATTACCGCTGCGTGATTGACGCAACAAAGCTGTAGGTGCGGTGCTTGCAAAACGGGAGCTGGAGCTCGATTCATGCGAAACTGAGTACGCACGGGATCGATCACCGGAACTTCGTCGAGATGTCGAAGATGCCTCTACATCTTGGTCCACACCACCTGCTCCTGATCTACTGCTCCCGCTAGTTGAGATTCCCCAGCGTTCTGAATGTCCCTGATCATCCTCTTCTTCCTCTTCACGGATACTAGCAGTCGTCGACAGCGCTGAGTGCCGTGCAGCTTCTACTTCTTCAACTTGCTCGGGTAACGGTTGCAGATCCACAAACGGATCGGCGAAAAATTCTGCAAATCCAAGTCGGAGCGCCGGCTTCCGCTGCAACAAAGCCACCAGCAGATGGCGACAAGCCCGAGAAAGCTGCAACGTCGGTGGAAATCTCAGCGGTTGACGCTCGATATTGGCCAGCAACTGAACATGGTTCGCTCCTCCATAAGGCGGGCGTCCAGCCAGCATCTCGAACAAAATAGTTCCCACAGACCAAAGGTCGGCCTTGGCATCATACTTCTGGAACCTCAAAATCTCCGGAGCCATATACAGCGGCGAGCCACAGAGCGTCTCCGCCATGGACGACGCCGCCAGCGGCCTTGCAAAGCCAAAATCCGCTATAATAACAACGATGTGTTAGTAACAAACGCAATCATAATTAGAAACGCTGTTTCGTACCAATTTTCAGCGCGGAAGTGGGAGAATCCTCGACGAGCAGCAAGTTCTGCGGCTTGAGGTCTCTGTGGATGAGGTTGTGTTGCCACAGACACTGCATGCCCTTGGCCAGTTCCTTGAGAAAGTGTCTGGCCACATCTTCTGTGAGTAATTTGTCTCCATTCTGCTGTCTCCGTCGCATATACTGCTGCAAGTCGCCCCCTGCGCAGTACTCGAGCATGAGATACATGTGCTTGTCCGTCTTCTTGATGTCGTAGAGCTTCACCACGTTGGGGTGGTCCACTTTGCGCATGATGGCAATCTCCATCTCCAGATTGTCTAGCAACTTGCCGCTCAGCTTGTGCAGAGACAGCGCCTTGATGGCCACGGGCGTCTTGCTCACCTTGTGGTAGCCCTTGTACACGACGGCGAACGAGCCGCTGCCCAGCTTGCTCGTCACCACATAGTCGCCGATGGACGCGCGGGACATGGCGCCCGACGCGGTGATGGTCCCTTCAACCCACGCGAGTGCAGAGTGATGGTCCCTTCAACCCACGCGAGAGCAGAGTGATGGTCCTGCGCGCTAGAGTGCGGAATTGAGAATGCCGAAGGCGCGAAGTGTTCGCATGTTGAAGGTGGTGTGCTGTACATCAAAGAGGGCTAGGGCAGAACGATGACGCGGGAGGTTTTTGACCAATAGCAGAGTGAGAAAGTGGACTTGCGCCCTTTCGAACTGCAACGTCACACGAGATTTTTCCTGTTTGCAAAAACCCAGGAAAAATCTAAAAGGATTTGAGACCACAAGTTCAGGTTGAAACGTTGCCAACTCATTGCAGCAGGTTGAAATAAATGAGCTTTTGCCAACGTTTCACGCGTCAGTTGTTGAACAAACGTTGAAGGCAACAGCAAGTTGACACGGTGCCGTTTGCCAAGTCAACTGGCACCTCTTCAAAATCTAGAACCTCGAAGAGGCATTTAAAATTGAGCCAGGAACATGGGATAGACATCAGTTGAAGTCGCGAGTTAACCAAGTGTCCCAGTCATAACGTCGTGAGTTGAACTCAGCCATTGAGCTCAGAGAAAACAATGCATTTTAGCTCTCCTACTCGTTGTTGGTGTAGTTCTAGTTTCTTGTGAAATCGAAAGATACAACAGGAGGAAGAAAAGTTTCAACGGAATGCCACGATGAATCTTTACCCGTTTCTCACGATGAGATTTCAACCGCAACTTGTGGTCGAGAACCAGAAGGCGGAATATGATCTGAGACGCTACGCATAGAACCTATTAATATTTATAGGCTTTTTATTGAAACAAGAGTTGTATTTACGCATAAGTCAT
>NBNE01002049.1:0-10068 GCA_002215365.1 Phytophthora megakarya | reverse complement strand
AATTTCCGACTCAACCTCAAGTATATTGCACGACACAAAGCAATTCAATATTCGTTGAAAAATGGCAAAATTGGCGTGCTAAACAAACTAAATTACGCTGTGATCTCATGCAAAGCCGACTGAAAATGAAGGAAAACACTTGATGTATTGGTGTGAATTTGTAAAGTGTAACCAAGCAGCAAAAATACTGCAAAGATCGTGGAAGTTGCCGTTTGATCTGCATACGATGGCGGAGGCTGCGTGGAGATGTTTGGCTCATGCCTTTCAGCATGAGAAATGCCATTTTTCGTACTACGAATTTTTCGTCCTACGAAGGAATGATTTGAGTGATGGCACATGATGATACGGTCGGAGAGAGCTTAGGTCGCCCATAGTTTGCGTGTTGCTAGCGTTTTGAAAAGCCCGGTTGGCAACATGGTTGGTATCCGAGAATTATATAACACGACATTAGCCTTCTCACTCGAAGAGAGGAAAGAGGTCGTCTACTTATGGTTAAAAACCTATAGACTCCTGTCATCGCTAGGGGTGTCAACGCCCGAAAGTTTTTGAGGGTTTAAAGCCCAGACATGAAGGATTGTCGGTTGATTCGACTGGTCGTGGGCTACGGAGCCTTCACGACTAACGCATGATGGTGGACGCTTGACACGCAGCAGGTTCACCAAATCCTCTTGTATTCCTCATCCTAGTGCACCTCGAAGTTCAGTTTTCACACTCTAATATCGTCGATGACAAGATCCATGATGACACGCAGATCGACATGAGCTATTTCGTTCACGCCAAATGGAAGAGCTTGACCGAGAGGGATCGACAAAATTCGATGCATGTCGAAGGAGATAGCGCCATCAGGCTCATCTCTGCTGTTGAAATATAATGTATCAGTAGTAGTAGGCGCTGGTAGAGTCCCAAGTGCAGCAATGCTATAAAGCGCGTATTGCATTTGAATACATGTAGGACTGATTTTCAAGAGCAGAATATACTGGACCCCATTGTAATCGCACCACCACTCGGCAGCTTCCTCCAGACTTCTCCACGACTGAAATCTTCCAATCTCCACTGCCAACGTAACCCAATCAGCAACGGTGCGAAATGCCGGAGGCGCTGTTCGGTTGGGCGTAGAGTACTTGGGACCAAATGTTGCATCAGCCTCCTTGTTTCGACGTCCAGTTATACTCGCCGTCATCGAGCCACCACTACCAACCTCGTCAGGATTGCCAGTTGCAGTAAGAAACTTGATCTTGAAATATTCCGCAGTGCTTTCATGCACTCTCGTTGGAAAGTCGACAATCACGATACGTCCATCATCAAGGGCGAGAAATCGAAGCCCAATCCGCAGTCCTTCACTGTCTCCGACAAACTCATTAAATGTATCAATGGAAACTCCTTCACAAATGACATACGGGTCGATTTCGTCGTCATCTCCATCGTAATAACTAGCAACCACATCAAGTTCCAGCGCATCCAGGGCGCTACGTATTTCATCAGCGGTTTTCGGAGTTGTCATTCTTGCAATAGGTTGATGTTGGTCGTACCATGCGCTCACTTTATCTCTTTGAAAGGAGAAAAAAACGGTTCAACAAACATCATACCCCCAAGCCATCAGTCAAAGACTCAGGAAAGAAACAAGACCCAGAGCACCGGAAGCGTGAAATCGACATTGATTCTAGTGAGTTGTGGGGATTTCCAGTACGTTGTTCACCAAAGAAACAACTGGATACTCAATGGCGAGCCATAATTGAACAGAATCAACGTGAGTTTGACGCTAAGCAGGAACAACAATCCAACCAACAAAATATGGTTCGTCACGTACAGCAAGAATCCAGGGCACATGAAGCTGACTACGCTCAGTATTTGTACTTGTCGACATTGCACGGACCACTGGATGCACTGCTGTATTGCTGTTGTCGTCCAGGATCACATGGACGTGTTTACATGCTACTTGTTGCCACCAGCGCACGTCGAATACAGCGTTGGGCATTAAAGATGGTTGCTACGTTGTGGCGATATTGGATTAGCCATTTAGCTCGTGAAGTGAGTACAATTACATTGGCAGAAGGTCTCGAATTTGTTGTCTACACTTTTCAACATTAGCGTCGAGCTACAGCATTAGTTCAACGATTGCGATTACTTCGAGCAGCTCGAATTCTTCGTGCCTGGCGTGAATATACAACACATATGTCCCAGTTGCGAGATAAAATACGTTTGGCTCTAGCAAAAAATGTTGCGTTTCGATTCTATCAATGGCGAGCAAAGGTGCACACACGTATAAATTTCCGACTCAAACTCAAGTATATTGCACGACACAAAACAATTCAATATTCGTTCGAAAAGTGGCAAAATTGGCGTGCTAAACAAGCTAAAGTACGCTGTCATCTCAGGCAACGCCGACTGAAAGTGTAGCAAAAACATTGGATGTATTGGTGTGGATTTGTAAAGTGTAATCAAGCAGCCAAACTTCTGCAAACATCTTGGTAGTTGCACGCTTGGAGAAGGCAGCGTGAAAGAAGTTCTAAGTTAGTTCAACGGGTATATCGTGGGTGGAAAGCTCGACAGAAAGTATGTGAACTTCGCGAGGAAATGGATATCCACAGCGTGATGATACGAATGAGAGACACCGTGATATTGAAAACTCAGTATGATGTATTGGCAGAACAACGAGCATGGTTGCTAAAACGTAGATTCATGCAAGCTCACAGCGATTGTAGAATTCTGGTAGTGGTAACCAATCCACCCTCTCCGCGATTTATTGTTGGGAGAACAACACTCGAATGGAATTGGCAAACCTTGAACAACGCGATCGAAAATATATACACACATTGTTAGCAACTGAACCTTCACTAGGCCTGGTTTGGCGATCAATGAACGGTACCAGAGCATTCTTCTAGGTAGATTGAGTACTTATTGAAGATTGTCCAAGGAAATTACCAATAGTTGCTCGAAAAAATGTACTTAGTACTTCGAAGTACACACAGATTGATTTCATTCGTGGTCAACTTGGTATCCGAGAATTTAATAACACATCAGCATTCGCACTCTTTTATCGAAGATTTCTGATGACAAGATTCATGACGATACGCAGATTGACAACAGCTATGGGGTTCACGCCAAATGGAAGAGCTTGACACTGGGGGATCGACAAAATTCGGTGCATGTCAAAGGAGACATTGGCATCAGGCTCAACTGTGTTGCGTCGAAACGTTCCAGTAGTAGTTGGCGCTGGTAGAATCCCAAGTGCAGCGATGTCATAAAGCGCGTATTGCATTTGAATACCTGTAGGGCTGATTTTCAAGAGCAGAATATACTGGACCCCACTGTAATCGCACCACCACTCGGCAGCTTCCACCAGACTTCTCCAAGACTGAAATCTTCCAACCTCCACTGCCAACGTAACCCAATCAGATATGGTGCGAAATGGCGGAGGCGCTGTTTGGTTGGGCGTAGATCCTATGGGACCTAATGTTGCATCAGCCTCCTTGTTTCGACGCCCAGCTATACTCGCCGTCATCGAGCCGCGACTTCCAACCTCGTCAGAATTACCAGTTGCAGTAAGGAACTTGTGCTCGAATGTTCTCGCCGTGCTTTCATGCACCGTTGTTGGAAGGTCGACAATCACGATACGTCCATGATCGAGGGCGAGAAATCGAAGCGCAATCCGAAGTCCTTCACCGTCTCCAACAAACTCATTGAATGTATCAATGGAAACACCCTCGCAAACGACATACGGGTCGATTTCGTCGTCACCTCCATCGAAATAACTAGCAACCACATAAGATTCAGTGCATCCAGGGCGCTACGTATTTCATTGACAGTTTTTGAAGCCGTCATGCTTGCAATAGCGGTTGATGTTGGCCGAACCACGTCAAATATTGTGGCTGAAAACACAAAACAATCACTTTTTCTCTTGCTTTGAAATGGGAAAGGAACCAAGGGGAGAAAAAGCGGTTTCTTTCGTTCTCTTATCGTCCACTCATCGTCTTCCTATCTCCATTGGGATCTCCATAGAAACAAAGATTGCACTTTTCGTGCTTGCGTAATTCCATGAGATCGAATCCATTCGTTTATGATGCTGCTATCCATCATGGATTATCGACATAAACGACTGTCCTCTCTGTTCTAATTGGAGGAATTACTTGACGATGCATTTCTGCTACCGATTTGGTTATATTTCCATCCACACTTGTGCAAAATGGAATGCATTGAGGCAAGCACGAGGTGAGGTACGCTCGCTTTCTGCGAACGAGAAAGAGAAAGCTGAAGTGAAATTACAACTATGACTTCAGTTCTTCATGCTACTGGGAAGGAGTACTTCGAAGTATCAACTTATGCCCATTACGATGGCCCTACGGCAACAGGTGAGCTAGTAGGATTGACAAGTAGCTTTTGCTATGCAAGTGTGCAGCTCTTTTATCAGTTGTACGTAGCGCTCCATGAGCCTTGACAACAATTAAAAATCATTGAGCGTTCGAGAATATCACTCGCGTCGCATCTTGGACCAGTCAATCAGTTGAGGAATGAGAGAAACGTGCCCAACGATTACATGTACAAGATGTTCAACAATAGTTGTTTGCCGGCTTGAATTGAATGGTTGCTGTAACGTGTGCCCAATAATGTACCACAAGTCGTGACACACTCACGACGACATGAATACCTCACAGAATAAAAAGTGTGCCTCCGAGGCTATGACTAGTGAGAGGATTGCCTGTATATAAATTATCTTTTGCCATAATTTATACGTACAGCACATATACTGTATTACAAGCGAGTTGCGTAACGGCGCAGCATCGTATACTGTATTATAATAGCACAATTTTTGAGAATAAATCAGAGGCTCCATAGAAAATGTCAATGAAATCTATGAACGAATAGGTATGAACTTTCACGAGCTCAAAGTCTCTTTGTCATTGGTCAATAATCGATCCGATAAGCAAATTTACACAGGTTGATCAATCACGATGAGTGGATCCCTTCAAGCAAAAGATCACACTCGGCAAATGAAACTTTGAGTAACAGAGAAAGTTAATGCGAATACGCAATTTTTCATACTCGTACGTCGACACTCCCGGTCAGCTTGTGGGGTGCTTGGTTACTATATTCGACAAATTTTACTCAAGCAAGTTGAGTTGGTCTACCAATTCTCACGCAACTATTGGTAATTAACACTTTGGGGCATATTCAGATTTGATCACGGAGGCTGGATGTCATTTTACCCTAGATTTTGATGTTGACAGAATAAATTTAGTTTTGGTGTCTACACCCCTCCTCTCCAATCAAAATGAGTATATTTAGCGAGTTACTAAATGATGTGTTACCCATTCGTCTTGTCCATTACCTCTTCGTTACAGTATGAAGAGGTAGTGAACAAGACGAGGTTCGTAATCTGGGGTTACAGTACGAAGAGGTAGTGAACAAGACGAGGTTCGTAATCTGGGGTCGAGACTCCGAGTTGGAGTCTGATGGCCACCACTTCGTTTTCTGCTTTCACGTTCGCAACCCCCTTATCCCGCCAACGTTATAATAATACCATGCGCGGTGTATTTTACGTTGTACTTGCACTGGCAATTCTAACCTGCAACAACGCCGTTGCAACAAACGAAGTTGAGCTCTCATCAGAAAGTACCCCTGAATTTCTGGAAGATGCCGGTGTAGAATCTCGTAAAAGGTTCCTCCGGGTGAACCAAGAACAAGATGATGACTTGACATCGCTTGGTCAAGCGAGTGAAGAACGAGCGAAGGTTTCAGGTCTGAAGAAAATTGCCAAGGAACTTCGACTGAGAAGGCAAGGCGGGAACAAGCTAACGGTAACGGCTCAGATAGTCAAAGCGAAGCAACAACAACAACGGCTCAACACATTTTCCAAAGAGGTTAAGCCAGTTTCTGGTCCAATGGTCCCCGAGAAGGTTGAAAGCAAGGCGGCCCAAAGATTCAATTCCTACTTCAAAAACAAGGCTCCAGAGGAGACTGACAGCGTGACGCTCCAAAGATTCGAAAAGTTCTTTAGCAGGAAGCAAACACCGGAATCCCTCATGTCCACCGGAATTCTTAAGAATGGCATGGCTGATAGCTATCGTCTATTTTACAATGCAAAAAAGGCAAAGCTCGCCTCAGCAACATAGGTTTTACTACACGAATGAATACTTGTCAGGTTTACTGAAAATATATGTGTTCAATCTAATGAATGACGGCAAGCTATCTTCTCATTTAATTATGTTTAAACGTACAAACATTAGGCTGTTGATGGCTTAGAAGACTAATGCACAGTAGTACAGTATTACTACTGTAGTACGTCGTAGTAAAAGGCTTCCTAATTGCAATTTGTAAGTGTACTAGGTTTCTCTATACTCACGCCAGGCTCGAAGAATTCGAGTTGCTCGAAGAAATCGCGATCGTTGAAATAATGATGTAGCTTGACGTTGATGTTCAAAACTGTAGACAGCAAATTCGAGACCTTCTGCCAATGAAATTGTACTCACTTCACGAGCAGAACGGCCAACCCAATATCGCAGCAACGTAGCAACCATCTTAAACGCCCAACACTGTATTCGACGTGCGCTGGTGTCAACAAGTAGCATGTAAACGCGTCCATGTGATCCTGGACGACAACAGCAATACAGCAGTGCATCCAGTGGTCCGTACAATGTCGACAAGTACAAATACTGAGCGTAGTCAGCTTCATGTGCCCTGGGCTCTTGCTGTTCGTGAAGAACCATATTTTGTTGGATGGATTGTTGTTCCTGCTTAGCGTCGAAATAACGGTGATTCTGTTCAATTTTGGTTCGCCATTGAGTATCCAGTTGTTTCTTTGGTGAATTGCGCACTGAAAATCCCACAATTTGCTAGAATCAATGTCGATTTCATCGATGTCAATTTCACGCTTCCGGTGCTCTGGGTCTTGTTTCTTTCCTGAGTCTTTGTCTGATGGCTTGGGGATATGATGTTTGTTGAAACCGGTTTTTTCTCCTTTCCCATTTCAAGAAAGAGATAAAGCGTGCGCAGAATTGTTTTGTTTTTTCAGCCACAATATTTGACGTGGTTCGGCCAACATCAACCGCTATTGCAAGCATGACAACTCCGACAAGCGCTGATGAAATACGTAGCGCCCTGGATGCGGTGAATCTTGATGTGGTAGCTAGTTATTTCGATGGAGCTGACGACGAAATCGACCCGTATGTCGCTTGTGAAGGAGTTTCTGTTGATATATTCAATGAGTTTGTCGGAGACGGTGAAGGACTGCCGATTGCGCTTCGATTTCTCGCCCTCGATCATGGACGTATCGTGATTGTCGACCTTCCAACCAGAGTGCATGAAAGCACGGCGGAAAATTTTAAGAGCGAGTTCCTTGCTGCAGCTGGAAATGGACGAGAGGTTGGAAGTCGCGGCTCGATGACGGCGAGTGTAGCTGGGCGTCGAAACAAGGAGGCTGATGCAACATTTGGTCCCAAGTACTCTACTCTCAACCGAACAGTGCATCCGGCATTTCGCACCGTTGCTGATTGGGTTACGTTGGCAGTAGAGGTTGGAAGATCTCAGTCTTGGAGAAGTCTAGTAGAAACTGCCGAGTGGTGGTGCGATTACAGTGGGGTCCAGTATATTCTGCTCTTGAAAATCAGTCGTACGGGTATTCAAATGCGATACGAGCTATATGACATCGCTGTACTTGGGATTCTACCAGCGCCAACTACAACTGGAACATTATATTTCAACAGCAGAGATGAGCCTGATGTCAATGTCTCCTTCGACATGCACCGAATTTTGTCGATCCCTCACGGTCAAGCTCTTCCATTTGGCGTGAACGAAATAGCTCATGTCGATCTGCGTATCATCATGGATCTTGTCATCGACACTATTAGAGTGTGAAGACTGAACTTCGAGGTGCACTGGGATGAGGAATACAAGAGGATTTGGTGACCCTCTTGTGTTCGAGTTTATTCACCTCACCGGCAGGATTTGGTGAACCTGCTGCGTGTCATGCGTCCACCATAATGCGTTAGTCGTGACGGCTCCATAGCCCACGACCAGTCGAATCAACCGACAATCCTTCATGTCTGGGCTTTAAACCCTCAAAAACCTTCGGACGTTGACGCCCCTAGCGATGCCAGGAGTCTATAGGTTTTTAACCATAAGTAGATGACCTCTTTCCTCTCTTCGAGTGTGAAGGCTAATGACGTGTTATATAATTCTCGGATACCAACCATGTTGGCAACCGGGGTTTTTCAAAACGCTAGCAACACGCAGACTATGGGCGACCGAAGCTCTCTCCGACCGTATCATCATGTGCCATCACTCGAATTACTCCTTCGTAGTACGAAAAATGGCACTTCTCATACTGAAAGGCATCAGCCAAAACCTTCACGCAGCTTCCGCCGTCGAAAGCAGGTCAAACGGCAACTCCCAAGATTTTCGCTGTGTTTTTGATGCTTGGTTACATTTTACAAATTCACACCAATGCATCAAGTGTTTTCCTTCATTTTCAGTCGGCTTTGCATGAGATGACAGCGTAATGTAGCTTGTTTAGCACGCCAATTTCGCCACTTTTTGAACGCATATTGAATTGCTTTGTGTCTTGCAATATACTTGAGGTTGAGTCGGAAATTTGTACGCGTGTGCACCTTTGCTCGCCGTTGGTAGAATCGAAACGAAACATCTTTTGCTCGGGTCAAAC
Source organism: Phytophthora megakarya (assembly GCA_002215365.1). NCBI lineage: Eukaryota > Oomycota > Peronosporomycetes > Peronosporales > Peronosporaceae > Phytophthora > Phytophthora megakarya. The sequence continues at coordinate 1,412 of NBNE01002049.1, read as the reverse complement.
GTATTTTATCTCGCAACTGGGACATACGTGTTGTACATTTACGCCAGGCTCGAAAACCTTTTGTTGATCGAAGTAATCGTAAGCGATGAAATAATGCTGTAGCTCGACGTTGGTGTTGAAAACTGTAGACAGCAAATTCGAGACCTTCCGCCACTGAAATCGTACTCACGTGGCCAACCCAATATCGCCGTAACGTAGCAATCCTCTTTAATGCCCAACACTGTATTCGACGTGCACTGGTGTCAACAAGTAGCATGTAAACGCGTCCATGTGATCCTGGACGACAACAGCAATACAGCAGCGCATCCAGTGGTCCGTACAAAGTCGACAAGTACAAATACTGAGCGTAGTCAGCTTGATGTGCCCTGGGTTCTTGCTGTACGTGAAGAACCATATTTTGTTGGTTGGATTCTTGTTCCTGTTTAGCGTCAAAATAACGTTAATTCTGCTTTCGCCATTGAATATTCTTTGGTGAATAGCGCACTGGAAATCCCCACAATTTACTAGAATCAATGTCGAGTTCACGCTTCCGGTGCTCTGGGTCTTGTTTCTTTCCTGAGTCTTTGTCTGATGCTTTTGGGGATATGATGTTTGTTGCAATGGTTTTTCTCCTTTCCCATTTCAAGAAAGAGATAAAGTGAGCGCAGGATTCATTTGTACTCCCAGCAAAATATTTGACGTGGTATGATCAACGTCGGAAGCATGACAACTCCGAAAACCGCCGATGAAATACGTAGCGCCCTGGATGCGCTGAATCTTGATGTGGTTGCTAGTTATTTCGATGGAGATGATGACGAAATCGACCCGTATGTCGCTTGTGAAGGAGTTTCAGCTGATGCATTCAATGAGTTTGTCGGAGACGGTGACGGACTGCGGATTGGGCTTCGATTTCTCGCCCTTGATCATGGACGGATCGTGATTGTCGACCTTCCAACCAGAGTGCATGAAAGCACGACGATAACATTCGAGGGCGAGTTCCTTACTGCAACTGGCAATTCTGACGAGGTTGGAAGACGCGGCTCGATGACGGCGAGTGTAGCTGGGCGTCGAAACAAGGAGGCTGATGCAACATTTGGTCCCAAGTACTCTACGCCCAACCGAACAGCGCCTCCGGCATTTTGCACCGTTGCTGATTGGGTTACGTTGGCAGTAGAGGTTGGAAGATCTCAGTCTTGGAGAAGTCTAGTAGAAGCTGCCGAGTGGTGGTGCGATTACAGTGGGGTCCAGTATATTCTGCTCGTGAAAATCAGTCGTACGGGTATTCAAATGCAATACGCGCTTTATAGGATTGTTGCACTTGGGACTCTACCAGCGCCAACTACTACTGGATCGTTTCGATGCAACACAGCTGAGCCTGTCGATATATCCTTCGACATGCACCGAATTTTGTCGATCCCTCACGGTCAAGCTCT
>NBNE01002048.1:0-10089 GCA_002215365.1 Phytophthora megakarya | reverse complement strand
AGGCTGATTTAAACTAGCTGGTCGCGGGGATGGCGTCCCGGGACCTGACGGAGCCAACCAAAACTCGCAGTCACGAGTGTTTGATCCGGGCAAGGATGAAAACCGCATGTATTTTCAAAAGCGCTGCAATCATCTGAAGCCAGTTAAGTACATGACCAAGGACACTGTGTGTGTGGATCAAGAAAAGAAGCACAGCTGCCGGACGTTTTTCGACGAAGGCGCAGATTTTTGTGGTGTTTCGGAAGGGTTTGTACGGCGTCACAAATTGCAGGAAGCCGTGAGGGATCTTGGACATTTCGTAGTGACGTACGCAAACGGCACAACGGAGCAAGTGCCGAATCGCGTCATTCATCTGACGATCGCGGTGGATAATATGGAGCCCTTTGCGTTTGACTGTAACATTTGCTATATCCCGAATAAGTGTGACGTGATGTTGGGGGTGCCATGGAAACGTATTATGGTGCCGATCATCGACTGGGAAACAGATAAAATATATAGTAAGCAGCAGTACCACGAGGAGATCGAACGTCAAAAGAAGAGCGACGAAGGCATAAACGAGCAAACGTCAACGCGGGGAACGAAGGTGCCGCTCCTGGTGAACGTGGATGAGGGGCGATACATCGTCCACCTGTTGAAAAGAGTTCATATTACTGTGCTAGATGGGGATTTACGAAGCACATGTCACTGAAAACCACGCGAAAGTTAATTCGTAAAACGGATGTGGAGTTCATGGCCGTGATTCCTCCAGAAACGGTGAATGCACTGCATGTTGAAGTATTACAGGAGCAAGGATACATGAGATCGGTGGCGTCGGCGGCTGCAGCAACTGAGAAGCAGCAACGTCAACTGGTTACTGACCTCGAAAGTTTTAAGGATAATCCGGGTTTTTCACTGTTACAAGAATTTTCTATGATTTTCCGGACATAACTACCGGTTGGATCCCCTGTAGATGGAGAGCACGTGATGGAGGTGAAGGAAGGTAATGGAGCAGTTTACAGACCGCAGTGGAGACTTAGTCCTAACCAAGAAGCTGCCCTTCGGGATTGGATAAAAACTATGCTGAAAGCCGGCCTTATCCGTTCAAGCAAGTCACCGCATGCAACTCCAACGTTATGCATTAAGAAAACGGTAGGATGGAGGATAGTACACGATTACCGGGCGATGAACGAGTGTACAATTCGGCTATCTTCACCCATGCCACGGAAAGACTCCATTTTGGACAGAATGAGCGGCTCATTCTGGGTGAGTTGTTTTGATCTTCTTTCCGGATATTACCAGCTACGAATGAGGGAGAAGGACATACCTTATACGGCCTTTCAAACTCCGGATGGATTGTACGAATACATCGCTTTTCCTATGGGACTCAGCAATGCACCAGCAACCTACAACAGAATCGTGCAAAATATCTTCGCGGATCTACGAGAATCAGTCGCGACTTATTTCGACGATATTTACGTTTTTACGAAGCGAAAGATGTCGATTCACACTTGGCTGCTGTCAGGAAGGTGTTCGAACGTTGTCGCGACAAGAAACTGTTCCTGAAGCTGGCTAAGTCAACACTGTGCGCTCACGGAATTCCGTGCTTAGGAGATTTCGTAGGTCGCGAGGGGGTTCGTATTGACCCCGACAAAGTTCGAGTGATTAATGAATGGCCAGAGCCGCGGACACTGCGAGATCTACAGTCATTCTTAGGAACGACTGTGTATGTCCAACGATTCTGCCGCTTATACTCAGAGATAAGTGCCCCGTTGTTTGAATTAGTGAAGTCACGAAAAAAATCGGCGTTGGAATGGATAGAAGAGCACACAAAAGCGTTCCAGCCACTGAAATCAGCCTTAAGTACCACACCAGTGCTCGCCTTACCCGAGTTTTCAAAGCCGTTTTGTATGCGAACAGATGCATCTCGATTTGCTGTGGGGGGCGTGTTATTTCAGCGCTAGGAGGATGACAGCGAGAAACCTATTGCGTTCTGTGGTCGGGAGATGAAAGAGGCCGAATTAAATTACCCGACGCACGAACAAGAAATGCTTGCTATCGTGCACTGCTTACAAATTTGGAGAATATATTTTCTGGACGGGGGTTGCTTGGTGGAAACCGATCACCATTCTTTGGAGCGAGTTTTGAAGCAGAAGACCATAAACCGACGGTTGTGTCAATGGTACCATTTTCTTGCTGAGTTTAATGTGCGTTTTCGCTACATCCCGGGCTCGATTAACACAGTTGCAGATGCCGTGAGTCGACGCCCAGACTTTGAGATCGACTTCTTACAGCAGAAACAGCGGCAAATGAATGCAGTAAAGCGACTCCAGCCAAAGTCGCTATTATCAATGATCCGGACGGCTCAGCGGAAGGCGGGGTATGGCAAAGGAAAGCTGCCAAATCAGCCAAAAGGATCTGGGAAATTTGTTTTTGTGGAGAAAGAGAATCTCGTGCGATGGATTAGTGGTGATGACTCGCGAATATTTATCCCGGAGGAGGCAATTGAGCTTCAAAATGCGATTTTGTGGGAATTGCGCGATATTGCCTGCGCGACCCTTCCAGGAGTCGAGAAAACGATTGTTGCTGTTCAACAAAGGTTCTTGGAAGAGAAGGCATCGCAAAATTCGAAATTATATAGCAACTTGCGAGTCCTGTCAGAGAAATAAACACCGCACGGGAAAAGCACCTGGACTTCTGCATCCACTGGAAATTCCAACAGGTCGGTGGTCTTCCATTGGAATGGACTTTATAACCGGCCTTTCCGAAACAAAAAGTGGGTACGACACGATCTGGGCCATTGCCAACAGATTGACCAAGCGGGCTCATTTATTTTAACAGTAGCTACTATATCGGCGGACGAATTAGCGGAACTCTTTGTAAAAGAGTATGTGCGACATCACGGTCTGCCGTCGGATATTGTTTCAGATCGAGACTCGAAATTTACGTCAAAGTTCTGGTCTTGATGTGCAGCGATCCTCGGTACTAAGCTCAATCTCTCACCTGCGCGCCACCAGCGGACCTAAAGCCAGGTTGAACGGATAAATGGAATACTGTCAACTTACTTACGTCACTATGTGAGTGGATTGCAGGATGACTGGGATCGATATTTAGCGTTGGCTGAGTTTGCCTACAACAACCGGTACCAGTTCAGCATTGAGATGAGTTCGTTTTTAGCAGATTTGGGGCATGTGCCCAAGATTCCGACCGATTTGATTCTTCCAAGCGGAAGCCAAGAGCCAGCAGTCAAGTTTGTGACGAGAATGGACAATATTTTACGTTCTGTGCAAGCTCAGCTGCGTTCAAGTGCCGAAAAATGAAACTTTACTACGACAAGGGACGCCGAGATTAAACGTTTGTTGTTGGAGACATGGTCCTTATTTCAACTAGGGATTTTAACCCTAAGACGGTGGGTGCGGTGCAGCGGAAGTTTGCGTCCAAATGGATCGGGCCGTATGAAGTTCTCCGGATGTTGCACGAGGGATCAAGTTATGAACTGAATTTGCCGCACGAGTTGCAGATTCATCCGGAATTTCACTCTATGGTGCTGAAAAAATTTGTGAAAGATACTTCGGGTTGTGTCCCAGACTCTACTATACCTACTGTCCGTCTCAAAGATGGTTCAGAAGGCCACCTCATCGAGCAAATTATCGATCATCGCTTTAAGCGTGACGGTACAGAGCAATACAAGTGCAAATGGGTCGGTAGGTCTGACGATATTACGTGAGAGCCTACAGCAAATCTGTTGTCTGTACCGGGGTTAATTCGAGAGTACCATCGGAGAGTGAACAAACTACCTATCCGAACGTCAAAGCGGCTACGCGAACAGAGTCAGCAGAATTACATACAGATTGTCCGCAGGTGGAGCACTTTTCCGGAGGAAGAGGCTTCCTGAAGGAGGTCGTGTTGCGGCGTCGACGAGATCTTCCAGGTAACGGACCGGCGTGAAGCGTCGCGTGCTCGAGAGGACACTAACGAAACTAGCGAACATTCTCGCTTTCTAATACACTTTGTTTTTTCTCTACGCTCACAAGTCTTTCAAAGTAGACTGTCGTCGGCCAGTGTCATCACGCAAAGTCCTCTGGCCTCCAACCCACGCTTCCTCGCTTGACTCACCGTGAATACTCGCAGCTACCCTGCTGAAATCTGGAAACAATTCTACGAACCAACGCCGTATAATGAAGACATTACGGCAGCGATAAATAATGTTGGTACTAGACGTAAAGCCAAGCCCCATGTTGGGTGGATCGGGGTCGAGAATGGCAGGCTTAGGTGATTGTTGTAAATATGGTAGCCCTTACTCCAGATAAGACGTATCCTGCTTGATCGGGTACCAGCTTTTGTGAATACTTAATCACGAAATACCTCTACGTCTACATGCAAGCCCCAAAACAGATATAATCCGAGCATTCCGTGCGGGTAAATCTCAACAGTTTTTCTCCGTACACACGCACCAACATCAATGCAACAAACGTGGTTTGTTTTACCATGGCGCATCACTATTACCACAGCTCTACGCCTCGTTTTCCAGAACGATGGAGTGTAACTCTGCCAACTCAATCGTTGGTGCTGATTATCCTCTCATCAATGCGTAATAACGAATCAAGAAAGCAAACCGTTTCCGCAAATGTTTACCTGACCCGCGCCTTCTACATACCGGAGTCCAAAAGTAGCCTGCGATTTGTTGAGTTTGCTCCGTGGCAGTGTAGCCGATCTTCGAAGTGTTCGTGTTTTCTACTTTCTTCTTCATACTATGTCGATTTCAACAGCGCGATTACTGGGTCATCACGAGGAGATGAATTGCTATTTGAATTCGCCCGTGCTTTCCGTTTTCGGAGTTCTACCTTTGCTGCTACGTAGACATTAACTGTTGATCTACCGATTGTCTTTTTTCTTTTAACTCGATTATTTGAGTTCTTGTGTCGGTGTTCTCTTTCAATGACCTGCTTGTCGAGAAAAATGTAGCCTCCCCCTGATACAATGAAGCGTCCTCGAACGACTTGTCCTTTGTAGTACACCAGTCCCAGAGCTCTTGTTGACTTTTACTATAGGATCTATTTGTGTTTTTTGGTCGCAGTTGAATTTCCTTTTCCTATGTCCGTTATACCGATTGCTTCAGCTCGAGACGCATGCGCGCTTCCCTGGACATTATTTGTTAAGTTTAACGAGTGGCCGCCTCTCCATGGCCCCCACAATTCGATCAATTTTATCCAATCAGTACAATGAAGACATGCCGGTCAAAACAAAGCTTATTTCACCCAAAATCGATTGATAACCGGATTGATTTAACCGTATCTTGGTTTCCGGCCGGACCTGGTCCGGCCCCCAGTGATGGTAATGGCTGCTTTCAGTTTTAAGAGTCACATCGATTTGATCTGTCATTTTAGCATTTTCTCTTAAAGGCACTATAGTGGCCTACTTTTTTCAACTCTTCGCTTCCCCGCTAACCACCACGGTTATACTAGTGACGACAATATTGATGTTCTAGGGTGCTACGCTCTGTATGGTGCTCTTGGAGCAGACTGCTTCTCTATTGTTGGTCGGAAGGGGCTGTCGGTGGAGCTTATGGCCTTGCATGCCTGTAAAAGACGAAATAGTGTGTAGCATTATGCTTCCGTCGATATGATAGTGCATATCGGCGCAGAAGTTTTGTTACTCTGACAGCGCAGTAACGAAGATGCATAACCTTTGTTTTTGATCAATGACGACGTGCGATTCAAACACTCGGCAATTAGCGCCATCCCATCCGAACCGATAAACCCCACAAACCTGGTTCCTGAGATTTTAAATAGGTTCGCATAAACCTACGGGAATTCAGGTTCGCTTCGTCTTCGTTCAAGCTGAGTATAATCGTCACCAAAGGTCGGTCAATACTGCGCAAAACCAATTATCAGTCTCGACCGGTATCGGGTCCTTTACCATCAAAAGCAAGACAGTTTAATATAGCGGTGTTTATCCAAAACGATAGCTGATGAGAAGATGCGATCAATGAGATATAGAAATGCGAGCGGGCAGTGGAGCACCTGCATTACTGTTTTCTAAGCGAGTTAGTATATGGGTGACAAAACGAGACCGCGTTTGTCTTAACACAGACTACTAACTTCTACGCTTAGTACGCGGTGCGATGCTGCGTCGACTCCTTAATGTTGCTGTTACATCGTCTACAGGCGGATTGCGTCCGGTTTCGTAGTTTCAATGTTGTTTAGACGACACACGGAGGTTTGCAGAGCTCATCCCTGTGTGCGGGAATAGGATATGCACGTGCTTGCACGGTTCACAGACACGGAAGTATATTTCGTACTTTGTAAGACTTGATTTGGAGCGATACATGATGCAGATTCACGAGGTCTCAATTTGCGCTTTCAGCTTTACTTGTCACAGACAACCCGTATGAGTTCGTGCTATCACGAAGATCACTCACAGAATCAGCTTCATGGAGTTCCTGGGGAATTGATCGCAAGGTGCCTTAAAATAGCCTGTTATCTGCACACACCCTGTCTATCAGCCATACCTGCTCGTCTTAAAAAGGTCTGTGACCTGCAAATCCCCATCTGCGTTTTAGTACACGATCTTCGAAGAAAGCTGGTTGCTGGGTAGAAATACCGTCCTGTTCTTCGGTTTGCTGAGTAAAAAACGGTCTGTCTTTCATGGCTACCGTTCGAACTTTGATGGGTTGGTGAAGTTAAGAGTTTTGAATACGAGTTTTGGCTTGAGAGCAACAATCTCGTGAAAATCGTTTTGCTAGGTAGATTGGGAGGGGAGATTGAAGTCAAAGCGCTCACTGTACGTTGCGGTCCACGCAGTATCAGAGACACCATGATTTGTTTTGTGAGAGGTTGTTTTATGTCGTTTGGCCCCCGTACTATCTCTACGGGGAGCTGGCTGTGGTGAAGTCGGTGAAACTTTCACCCCTTGGCGTACAGTGCTCGCTCTGGTCCCGAGCCTCTAGGAGACTCGGATGCACAGAGGGTCAGAACTCCGAGAACCTTTTGGGAACTCCGAGTTTGGCGTGTGGCCCTTGTGTATAATCCCTGTGGGTTGAACCCAATATTCGGGAACTCTTGGTCTCGACCGTCCCAGATAATTTGTAGGAAGTCTGTGTGCTTAGCATGTGACTCACTTTCTGAGTTCACCACTATGACTGAAGCCAAAACCCCAGAACACACTTCTCTCAATAAGACAACCAAATACAATACATAGAACTTTGAATATACAAATATACAGCAATTACTTATTCTTATAGACCCTTGAGTGGGGGTCTGTCACCAGTCCTACTCGGAACTACGGCTCAGACACTGGTCAGTCTGAGTCGCTTCCACAATCACGCGCACCACCCTCAAAGATGAGGGAAATACAACCTTAATACAGGCGAACTCTGATTCCGCAGTCTAATACAAACTCTAGGGGGACTACGAACCCTTAGAGAGCAATCGTTAACATGAAATGGGTACCTACCCTTACCGTTCACTTACAGCAGGCCCAATTGGGATATGGAATGCCGTGGATCTCCTCAGAACACCCCCGTGTCTGATCCCCACCGCAGCCTGGACTTAGTACAGCTGGAGATCCTCACGCAGCACCCTTGGCACCTGTCCTGCGCACCTTAGTAAATCACTTGTGCTTCACAAGGAAAAAATCTCTCTGATTATCTTCTCTTATACTGCTAAATCGTTCTCTTGGTATCCTATGCTCCATATTTCACTTGATCTTTTCGATCCGGGGTAAATATCTTGGTTTCAGTATACTTAAGTACACTCATCATGGTTGAACTTCAAAGACACTTGATTATATTATACATTCACGTAGCATCATCAGAAATGATGCACATCACCTCATTTCACACTGATTTGTCACCACTTGATCGGGTTACACTTCGAGTCAGGTCTCTGACTCTAGTAGGGACTCCATAGCATATTATGATACGAAATACATCCTAATACACTTGAATCAATGGATCTTGTCTTGTTTCATCATATAATCACTGAATCCATAGCGTAATGTATTCATACAAACGTAGATATCCTTGGTTCCAAACACTTTGATGTCTGGGCTCAGAGATTTCTTTAGGGATTCAGGGGTTATGAGTCGGGATTCAGGAATTAATCACGGAATTCTGGGATACTTTGTTGGACTCCGATAGTATTCCACACTGCTTGTAGAATATCATAACTCCATTTGCTGTCCATCTACTCTTAGATCGTGAGCCTTGTGCGTAAATAGTCCTCAGTGGTGATGTTTTCGAGCTTGGGAATGACGTTTCCTGGGTCGAACTAAGGCAATACGGGGTGCTTGGTGCAATACGTTCACACCAACACTTTCCACAATCATTAGTACCGGTAGTCAGGACGAGGGCGAGTCTGGACTGAGCATCACAAGGCTTCCAGACTCTAAGGCCCATCCTTAGCTCTCCTCCATGTCAACCGTTTCTCTCACATCCCACAGTCACTTTTCTTTCCACACATTCACGCCGATAGTCCTGTATCCATTACCTAATTCCTGGATATTCATACAAATCCTTGCTTCCATGAGAAATTCCAAATCGCTTCGTGTCATGGCTCCAACACTCTCGGGTGCCAATTTTCAGTCCGTCCACGACGAGTCAACCAATGCGCATGAAAATGATCGACTTGAAGTTTTTGCCGGCGCTCTGACCTGACGATTTCCATGGGATGGCTTGTCGATTTGATACTTTTCCATCAACTCTTGCAACTGCTGCAAACCCCAGTTAAAATCGTTCTCTTTTCACCTAGCAGCCAGCACTGTGCTATAGACAGAACAGTGTGTCTGCTCGTCATGGCAACATATGTTCAACAACGGAAGGTGGTACACATTGGTTTTGTAGATGCAGTCCATATTGAGGCCGTCGGAGTTCCACACGTAATAGTCTTTAATCCCAGGGTGGGACCAAAACAAAAAGCGAAGTCTGGAGTTTTCGGTGTTTACTTCTAACTTGTAGAAGAAATTGCGTTGTTCAAGTTTCTTCAGAAGCAGCTCAGTCGGTGTGTCGTCAGCTAAAACCTCACGTCGTTCAGCATCCTTTCTATTTGATATGTCTTTTTCGGTGATGGAGAATGCGGGATCAGAACGCCTGTTTGTTGCAACAACAAATTGTAGAGACACACCAACCGCTGTTTGGGCAGCTAACAAAGAACTTCTTGAAAGTTCTGAATTGGTCAGCCTTTCAATATCACGACTTTGATGACCCGGGTGAAGCTGGGGTCATGGGAGGGAGGATGGTTGTAACAATCGGATTTTTTCAAGTGAACTATTTTCCACCTGCCTTCCACATTTTCCGCGTCGACAGCTTCTAGGCAAATCTTCATCTCACATCCATATTTTTGGTTGACGGTGACATACGAATACGATCTTCTTCACGAAGGACTCGAGCACTTTTGGTCCTCCCGTAGTGGTCACATTGAACGTTTCGTTGATGTACTTATCTATTCTTGTTCTCTTTGCTGTGAGACTTCGTTACGTCGATAACCAGCTTGCGATTCCAGCTGTGGAGAGCTTCTTCAGTGGCGTCGTACTAAGCATACGCGTTCTAGGGGCAGATATATGGTGAAGTTTGGTAAAATTAGGACATGGTTGGTGTAGGAAGTTACGATTACGCTGTAGTAAAGTGACTTGTTTGAGCGCGTGCCATACGCGTTTCGGCCCCCGCGGGGGCCTAGTCAGTGGCTTTACAAAAGAGAAGTGAGAGCTCCCTCTGGTGTCGGCTACCTCTACCTGTGTATAATCGATGACCTTCTAGAACATCTTAGTCTAGCCTAATTTAACCCCTAATTAGTGTTCAGGATCCATAACTCTAACTATACCAATGTGTGGTCTCACCTCTACAGAATAACCTTCTGTGTACGACACACCAGAAATGTAACTTCACGTGTAACCCCGTTACATAATCGCTCAAAACCGCCACCCCTTGCCGCGGTTTGTGGTACCTTCATGCACAAATTATACTCTACACAATTGCGCCAAACAGTCAAATATCGTTGCGTTTTAAAAGGTTTCGAAACTCATAGCTTCTGAGACAAGTTGAATTTTAGATGAAATAAATACAGACGATCCCCTCGGTAGTCATAGCGTCGGGAACCCAGTTTTTATTCTTGTCTA
>NBNE01002047.1:0-10091 GCA_002215365.1 Phytophthora megakarya | reverse complement strand
AGAACAAGGGAAGCAACGTGCGATGCTTCCGGTGCGGAAACATTGCTCATTTCGCACGTGAGTGCACGGCACCGGTACACTCAAGCCAAGGTCGACGTGGCGATAGCGGGTATCGTCACGGTCGAACAAAAAACGCAAAGGACCAGTAGGCGCAGGGCGCCCTACTGGTAGTGCAGTCACGCGTGTCTACAACGGACACGCGGTATTGAGGACTGCACCCCAGTGAGAGGGAATCTCACTGTGAAGAACAAGATGACTTGCCAAACCTTGTCATCTTGAAGTTGAAGTCGATGACGAAGAGAAGGGACTCTTTTCGGGTATTGGTGGACTCGGGCGCGTCGAACAACTTTGTTCGACAGCGAAGTCTGCCGCTCTTGGACTTCGAGAAGAAGCATGTGCCTCGAAGTCAGCTGGAAGTACGATTGGCAACTGGTGCCATCGTGAAGACCGAGAAGCGAGTGATTCGCGCACGCTTCTCATACAAACACCGTGTGTTTTAACAAAAATCCATCGTCGACAGAAATGTTACATTAGCGCGAAACTTAAAGTTTGTAGAAACCTACTGGTTGTCCGACAGTCGTGCGAAGCCTCGAAATCGGGTGCACCACACAACCTGCCGCCATAGATAACATTCACCTAAGATATCGGCTTGGTAAAGAAATAATGTTTCACAAATTACACTTTATTCACGCAGTACAGATGCTAAACTTCCGTAATATGAGAGTTCCATCGATATCTATATAATAGTACTCATATTGTTGTTCAAATAAGCGTCACAGAAACCAGATGCCAACAAACGATACCGACAGCACCCGCGTGGCGGGTGCCCAGAGCGCTAGTTCTATCTCTTTAAAGCGATAACGAGCTGGTCTGCCTGTTACAGGAAGGCTACAAAAATATGATGGGCTAGAATTTGTATGATTATCAATTGGCTCTGATTTCATGCTATTTGGCAATCAGCGACCTCGGAGACAAGTGAACTTGCGAGGACATACGTGTATGTACGTATGTCTGTATATACGTATATGTGTATTGAATACATGTTACATACAATATACATTTCTGCTCGACCACCCTTCTAGCCCCTTGGAGTACGACACTGAGACACCCATGTCGCCCGCCAGTGCGTTAAGAAATATCATACCAATCCGTTAAGAGGCGGCACAAACGGCGATAAAAGCCAGTATTGTCGTGCCGTCCCCCCTCCCCGGGCTCAGCCGTCGTTATTAGGACGGGACGCAGTCGGTAGTAATATTGAGTGCGCCTCTGAGTTCGTGGTCGGACACAATGTGAATACCTTAACGGGTGAAGGAGTCCCCCGTTGCTTATCGTACTGGTATTAGGTGGTAACTATTATAGGAATACGTTATACCGGTTCCGCACTTAGTCCACCGGTGGTAACACGACCGCGGAATCCTAAAGTACTATGTACGAGGCACTAGGGGATAAGTCTTGCCCTTAACCGAGAGCCTCCGATAACCACACTGCTTTTATTTAGATTATTCTGTAGGAAGGTTTATAGTGGGACTAATTGGAATTAAATTCCCACCATTTTTGCGTCGTCTGATAGGCCGAACACGTCAAATTTTATTCTTGAACCCTAATCTCATTATCCGATTTACCGGTATGTCACATACAAGCCTAAAATTAATTTATAGTCCCACGCTCCGTGTCATATACTTAGGTGCTGATAATCAACTGAGTTATCAGTCACGGTATTCCAAAACCTTTGTCAATACTGACAGCCATAAACCAACGAATATGAAAAACAAAAAACTGTAAAACAAAAAAACCAAAGAAAAGTTGGTGGCTTAAAAATAAAAATAAAAAACCGGATTTGTTTTACGTGTGCTCCACGTAAAGTAATGTAAGGCTTACATAGCTAAGACCTGGAAACCTGATTTGTATACCGTGTAACCCATGATGTATGGATGAAAGAGGATGGCTTGAGAACCGAGACCGGATCTGTCATGCGTGTTACCCAAGGGTGACGGAAGAGGGTTCATGCTTCGTCGTTTCGTAACGTGCATACGGGAAAAGATAACAGGTACTACCATAAAAGAAGCTTACTAAAAGATGCTGATAAATTATATTATGCGGAGAATGAGATATAACTGCATTACAGTTGGGTGATTCGTGCTAAGGAGCTAAGGCGATGGGTTTGGACACGGATGGTATTAATAGTAACGGGAATTGACGTCTGGATGTCGTTCATTAAACCTCCCAAAAAATACCCGGTTAAGACAAGAATACTAAACGACTATTGATTTTCATAGATGTATAGTGTGGAACAATCGCGCGTGATCGCAAAAGCAAGTACACACGATGAAGGAGATTAACGAAGCTTTTCACACTCCAGATCTTGAAGAATCGGCAGTAGAGACAATGAAAAGAATGCGATCGTGAAAAGCCGCCCTGAACTGGATACAACAGCATCAACACAGAGACGAAATAACACACAACAAGACCGAAACTGTGGGTGAACAAACTGCGGTTTCTGAAGAAGCTGTACGAGAGGGAGAACGCTTTCGACGGGCAGCTTGGAGAAACTATCTTAGCTAAGAAGAACACGACGTGATTCGAGAGCGAAAGACAGCTGCGCAAGCCGTAGCACGGAGTGAAATGTCTGACGAACAACGTGACATGATACGAGAAATCAACACTGCTGCACGAGCCGTGGTGCGGAGTGAACTGGATGATGGTCAGCGATAAGTAGTACAGGAACCTGGTGTGATACCTGCAAGAGCAACGCGTAGCTTGTTCACACTGAACGAGCGACTCGAACTGCGGGACGAAAAACGACTTAGACGTAGATGCCGTCAGTACCAGAAATGATGCCTACTATGAAGACTGTGATCCCCCAGTTGTCCGCGGGAAGGAGACGGTGATTAGTCACCACGACATATCTCGTTTTTTACGATCTGGTGTGGAGCTGCAATGCGCCAAATGTGGCTCCTAGAAGTTTGCTGAAGAATCCAAGAAATGCGGCTATATCGCCGGTAAAGCTAAACCGCCGCCGAGCTGTGAAGCACCTCAACAGCTACGTTTACTGTTTAGCAACCCGGTATTTATGAAGTCCATCCGTGCATACAACAACGTTAGCGCTTTTACTTCCATAGGAGCTACTCTATCGGTGCTTCTACGCGTCAACAAAAGTGTTATGAGGAGAGAAATTTATAACTTTCGCGTCATGGGAGCTGTTTGACACCGAATGCAATCACTTCATCCTCCTCCAGATGGCTATCCGATGTTTTGCTAAATATACATTAATGACCCTGACAGTGCGGCCCGTGTGGCAAGCTCCATCAGAATAAAGGATGGATTGAGCTCAGAGTTCCTCAGTGATTTGGATAAAGTTATAGAACATTACAACCCTTTCGCCCAACAGTTCTTACACGCATGCGATATTTTCATTGATCTCAGTGGACCAGCCCTGGAAGCAACTCGAGCAGATCAGACATGACACCAAGAAGAAGAACACAAGGGAAATGAATAAAAATCTGAAGAGGATGGTAACCAACACGAGAATTGAAAACCAGAAGAAGTCAGAAGCCAAGAAGAAGTAGAAGCCACATAGAGGAATGAAACAATGGAGAGGAAAGAAACCAAGAAGATATCGAAAATAAGGATGCCGATGTACACGAGAGACTTATCGATCCGGAAGTTGACTGTTTTTCGTATATAATATATACGAAAACATATTATGTTGACCATGGCACGTACCCAGGCACACACAACATGCCAACTGTTTCCGATGTAGCCGAGTTTACTATTGCCGTCTGCTACCCAGCCATGTGATATTGTTTTATACACGAGACAAGGAGGTTTGAACCGTATCTAGGAAACCAAACCTCACTATGACCCATTGCGGTATCCTCTTTTACATCCCTATGGAGAGTCCGGGTGAACGTACAAATTGCTATTCGCGAGTGAACAAAATTGCAACAATGACGGCGACAACGAAGGACGAGCAAATCTTGGTCGAAACGGCCAAAACCTAGAAGGAGAATTGGGTAAGTGGGGGTATATTGTGCAATACGAGGATAGTAGTGAAGGACGACGAAAAACGACAATGTTTTTAAGAAAATTCCTAACGTATCTGCTTTATGACCGGGCCGGGGACCTTTCGCTTTTGCTACTTGGGGGTAAACTTACACAACATTACTGTGTCGATCAGTGGTCTAAAGCGGAGTAACAGCGACTCCGGTATATTGAGAACAATCAGCTTGAATTTAGGATGGAGACGATTCAAGGACTCACAGATGCGTACCGTCACGAAGGTACAGAAGCGCACCGATTTACGGTGATGTATGAACTGGAACAGTTTTGTCTTGCCGAGCCGGATGTCGCTGGTAAAACGCTGTACAAGGATATTCCGACGGCGTACCTCCGGGACAAGAAACGTAAATGGTGGGTTCAGTATACGAAGTATATCCCTTCAAAAGGCCGCATTGTACATGTTTCCCCCAAGTTCCTGAACGGTTTTACCTGCGACTTTTGCTGTGCTATCGCCAACGACCAACGTCTTTCGAAGTTCTCAGGACTATAGATAATGTGATGTACCGTACATTCCATGACGCTGCGATAACAGCTGGTTATTTAGAGAATGATCGCGAGTGGAAAGGGTGTTTGCTGGATTCATCATATGAACGTATGTCCTATCAGCTTTGTCAGCTCTATGGTACCATTTTGATATACTGATTACCGGGTAGTCTACTGGGATTATGAAAGTGTTTTAAAAGTGATCTGAGAGAAGATTTCCAGAGAGACCTGGGAATGGATGCTGCCGGGCGGAAAGTTGAGTTCAAGACTCGGAAGAACTTAACAATATTTTTCTCTCTAACGGCACAACGTTTGATAACAATGGTGTATCAGTACTTAAGGACTATCGAGAGGAGGCTGATGCAAATGAGCAGGACAAATGAGATTTAGTAAACCTAGAACTCAACGCATATCAATTGGAACAATTAGAGACCACGGCAACAATCGTTACAAGATTGGATCCAACCCAACAGAACATTTTGACCAAGTCATAATTACTTTGGAGTCGCCAGAAGTTGGTCAAAAGTTGTTTGTTGTTGATGGCCCAGGTGGAACTGGGAAATCGATGTTGCTATAGCAATGGCTTGCTAAGGTTTGATTAGTAGGGGGCGTAGCAATTGGAGTAGCTTCAAGCAGGATAGTAGTCACGTTGCTGACTGGAGCCCTTGATGTTTCGGACTTCACTCAAGCCAAATGAACACTCTACGTGTGGTATATCCGAACAGATGCAAATGGCGAATTTAATTGGACAAGCCCGATTAATTATTTGGGATGAAGCGCCAATGATGCACCGGTCTTACCATGAAGCCGGCGACAGAACATTTCGATATATTCTGGATAATGTCCAAGAAGCATTTGGAGGGAAGAAAATTGTTTTCAGCCGAGACCATCGTCAAATTCTCCCTGTATTGAAAGATGCTACTCGCACAGAAACATTAAAGGCGTGTTTTGACGCGTTTTTGCTGTGTTGCGGTGTATTCAGAGGCTGAGGACACGTTGGGGAGCTGGCGTAGCTCCAGGAAGGTATCGCCTAATGTATTTGTAGGCGAATGTAAAAGTGTTCTCTACTGCTAACTTACTTGGCGCCGGAGCCTCGGTGGAGGCGCTCAGGTACGCTGGCTTTGGTTGGACGTCGTTGATGTCAACACTGATGTCGTTATGTTTTTACCGAGTCATCATGCGTGTCGATCCAGACATTCCTTGTCAACACTGTTGGCGTGACGCACATCACCAAGTAATCACTATTGTCGATACGCGGCTGCGATATGCAGCCACAGTGCCCGCGTCTAACATACTGGTGTTATTCTATTGTAGATGAAGCTGGCTGGTTGGTACACGTACACTACACTGCGGGGGGAGTCGGCTAAACTCCCTGGAAATGTTGCCGTACTTTATTCGGAAATTGAAAAGTGAGCAGTCTTGGTCTACTCTAATCTACAGCCCACAGCCTTCGTTGGGCTGGGCACCTACTTGGTTGGCTGTTGTTCGTGTCAACTGAATTGTCGTTATCAACTCGAGGTTGACTACATGTTTGTCGTTATGATCCCCTGGGTGATCTCGCTTTGCGTTATGGCAGTGAACCCAAGATTCAGCTGGTTGTTTACACGAGACCAGTCACTTCATCGTTGATGCAGCAATAGCTGGCATGGCTGAATATCCCAGTACTACACTGCCTCCCCAAGCCTTGCCCAGGTATTAAAAGATGCAATCACGTTTATGTAACCCAAATCGGTTGAAGTAATGTTCCAATGTACTCATGTCCCGACTTTGTAAGAAGTATTACAGGTGCAACGTGTTGAAGTTGTACCTAATCAATTGTATTGAAGGTAATATGGCCTCGTTTGATCTGGGAACAATTTTAGTGAATTGGCCGACAGCTATACTACATGGTAGTACATGATATTTGTGTCTTTCAACAAAATATTGATTGTGGCAAAACTACCAAGTATTTTTTTAAAATTTGGTCAGCGTATCCTTCCAGTTCTTGCGTACCTTGGCCTCTTGCTTTTGTATGTATTGATCAACTAGAACCTTGACTTCTTTACCAAGAGATGTCAACGGTTCCCATGAGTCTTCTACAGACTCTAGTCCTTTCCAGCCGACGAGGATCTCGTAGTCTATGATGGACGAGCTCCACCGATGCTTTTTCAACACCTCAAGCAAGTCTGGTCCTTTGAAAATAATGTATTCGAACTGCACATGCCAAGATGTTGCCGCCGAGTTAGCTGGATTTTCTGGGGTTTTGCTAGCAAATTGATGAGGGTCCTTTTCCAGTAATCATGAATGTGATATTTGTCTACCTCGGGGTATATATTCGTATTTCCTGAAATGCACTACCCACCTGTTACTGGTGGAGACGGTGCTGCTGTCCAGGTAGAGGTTGAATTCCCTAATGTTACCCTACTACGGGATAAAGAAGAGTACGGCCCCTGCGATGATCAGGAACCATAAGACGACCGGCGTTTACGAACTATAAACGCTTTGATTGACGCAGTCTACCCCGGGGTGGGAGATGAAAACTTACCAGATCGATATTTTGTGGATCGTGCGAATTTGGCGCCAACAAATGTCATTGTCAGGAGAATCAATGAACTGGTAGCTGGGCGTCTTTCGAGCAAAAAAGCATATTTATCCAACGATAGCCTCGAGGGCCCAGAAGTTTTAGTTGAACCAGAGTTCTTAAATTCACTCAATTTTTCTGGTATGCTTCCTCATAAAATGATTTTGAAAATGGGAACGCCAGTCGTTATGATTCGTAATCTAAACAGTAACGAGGGTTTGTGCAACGGAACACGTCTTCGAGTTGTAGGTCTACGCGAAAAATACGTCGATGCCAAACATAATGACTGAACCACGACGCGGTAAGCGAGTGTTTGTACCACCTATTGTGGTCTTCAGCAACGACAAAGATAAAGCGTTTCCGTTCACTATGAGGCGTAAGCAATTTCCAGTTGTACCAGTTTTAGCATTGACCATCAACAAGGCTCAAGGACAATCGATTCACCATTACCAAGAATCATCTGTATTTGCTCACGGTCAACCGTATGCGGAATTGTTTCGGGTGATATCGAGAAAGGCGATCAAGATTGCTATCGATATAGAAACTTTTGACGAAGTCGGCAGTGTTTAGACAAAAACTATTGTATACCGAGACATTGTTGAGTGAAACTGCACACTTTTCTTGCGATTAACACTTCGCAGTCTATCTACTGGATACTACCTCGCACGTGCTTGCTGTAGCATTGTTGCTAAAGGCAAGCTGCTGCATGTAATACTGTGATGTGATTGGTCAATTGTGCGGAATACCCTACTGTGATTGGTGGAGAAGTGGCCAAGTTGAAGTTCAAGAGATGTAACGAAATTACGATATTGATTGTGCATACCCACCTTCAATATTGCGACTTAGGAGCTCAAACTTTGTAGAAATGTAGGTAGTGCATCGGAGAACGATTTTGATTGTCCAATCCAATTTCAATTACTTTCAAATCTACTTCTTTCGCCTTAAGTCGGCTACAACTTCGTTCCCTATCCTACACTCGCAATTAATATAACTCAAAATATACTGTTTGGCTTTAGAAAAAGTGTTGTAGATGCTCAAGAACGTATTTAATTAGCTTCTAATGAGTGTAACTACAAATGAGCCCTATCCATGAAGACTAAGCCTAACATACCGTTGTGAAGATTGGTGTATTGTTTTACGTAATATTTATAGTTGTATAGTTCTTGATATTTACGTCTCCTTTAAAATCCAGCTGAAGCGAAGCGGAGGCGGATCACTCACACGTGCTACTGCAAACCACACACCGCGTCCGCGTAGCGGACGCCCCGAGCACTGGTTTATTTTAAATTACAAGTAGGTAAACATCTCCAAACTGGTTGCTGGAGTGGGATCTTTCAGGGTAGTGAAGTTTACTTAAGTATTTAGTATCGTTACAAATTATGCAGTTTATGTCCAAGTGATCAATTTAATTTTCAAACAATAGCAAACTTCTGTCACATGTACCGCTAGGATATTTTGACGGTAATCAGGCATTGTCCGATACGAAAACACCGCTGTGCTGCCACGCAGCTTAACCGGGGCCTCACAAGACACGAAATTAGCGCAAGGATTCGTAAAAGAACAAATTTCGTATTTGAAGCAACAAACCGGCTAGCACGATGGACATTAGATCAGCTATCTTGATGTACTTTGGTCGTCAAGGTACCGTCCCAAGGATGGTAAGGTCGATTCACTTTTGCATACCACCGCAATGTGATCAGTTTTTCATCGATTACTACTCCAGACCAGATCCATACTTCACCAAGATGAATATAAAGTGTATTCTTATCCATCAAGACGTAGCGGAAATGTTTCATGCTACCAACTGAGATAAGAACTACGAGGAACCGAGAAGAGAAGTGCTTACCGACGGATTGCAATTTTGACGAAGGCTTGCGATTCGCGTTCTGCAACTTCTCTGTAATTTTGAACGTTACACGTGCTGGCGAAGGTGGCACGTGAACCTCACACCTTCAATAGCTTGTGTTCGCTTCTTTGCAAAGGGGTTTTCAACAGTTTTCTGAGATGTGGGAAGTCGTATGGATATGGGTGTGCGAAGAAGCCATGGGTAGAGACGTTTCCAGCTCGACGTACTCTGCCTCTCCCCCTACCACCTCCACCACGTCTTCCGCTCTCTACTAAATCACCTCCGTCTTCAACACGTTTCCCCACGTTTCCCCACGTGTTCTCCGATGTCGTGATAGCGTCGACAGATACCACCAGGACGACAATGATAGTTAAAATCAATTGTATTAACTGCACTTGGACGGCACGATGGTCGTGACGTTCCTCAGAGTCGCATCTTGAATGGCTGTCTTGGAAGAGTACAAGGTGCGAAATTCTCGTGTGTTCTTCAGTGTCGGGAAATAGGTATTAATACTGTCGACATACGTGTTGGTTACGGGTGCAGCCTGACCCATCCGCCTCGGTGTGTACAGGTGTCCAAGAATGATTTTTATCGGCTTCAAGTGAGCCGTACGCATCATCCTGGCTTGATATTTCCCCATATATATGTAAAGTATAAAACGGCAGGACAACACAAAACGAAATTACGTAATCATATTTTATGCCTGGAGTATATTTTATACGTCGGTGACGTACCAGTACTTGACCACGTAAACACAAGGATCCTAAGATAGGATTACTATCTTATCTCAAGCAAAATTTTACCCTACCGGCTGTGTTGACGTGACTGTTACAAGACCCACTTACTGTATTCAGTTGGCATTTGCGAGGAATGTGTGGTGTCCCGTACCGTTCCCGGACGCCGGGATGCCAGGAGGGCAGACGGTGGGTTCAGGTCCTGTGAAGACATTAGAAGATCCAAGGACGAACATGGCTACATCGAGCCGAGATGGCTCCACTGGTGTGGCGTACATGGTGTAAGGACTGCAGGTTCGTCTTCTCAGTGGTGCGCCAGGAGATCTCAAGTGTTCCAAGGACCTCGCGCCATCTTCTTGGAGGGTCGACACGCCTTGTTGGGCGACGGATGACACTGCGCCAGGAGAGG
>NBNE01002046.1:0-10092 GCA_002215365.1 Phytophthora megakarya | reverse complement strand
AATGTACCCAAGGATATGAAATTGTACCCATCGATTATGGTTTAGGTTAGAAATAGCCGGGAAAAGTTTGTAATGCGTTTCATTTACGATATCCACCCGCAAATTGGTCGAGGATTGAAGAACGACATAGGTCCTTGTAGGATAAAGTAAATCATGGTCGAAATATGATTGATTCAGGTGGAAAAATGGCAGATTTATATATCTGCTGTTCAGTCATGTAGAAGACATCGACGAAATGATACGGTTTTTATTGTGAACACCACTGCATTATCGGAGGACGTATGGTTCATGTTGACAGGCTTTAGCTTTAAAGGGCTTGCGTTCTACGGACTGTATTCATAAAGAACTGTTTCTTTCAGAGGATCAGAAAGCTTAAATTCAACGTAATCGTAATATCCGCATAATCCACGTAATATATGTACCTGCGTAATCAAGTATTAACTGGATGATCATGTTCTCGTTGGCATCACTCATTTCGTAAGTTGCTCTCAACCTTCAAGCCAAACAATGGACCTTTCCTACGTCGTTAATCTACTTTTTGTTGCTATACTTTTCATTGTCCAAATCGATACATCGGCTTGCGAATCTAAGACTGATGTTCCCGAAACAAGGATGAGAAGAGGAAAATTTGATGAGGAACGAGGCGGACTTTCGGTACCTTTTCAAGAAAAAATCAAAGCAATGTTTTCGTTTTCGAAATTGACAGCAGAAAAACGTCAAGAAAAGCTTCAGGGTTGGTTACGGAAGGAAAAATCTGCGGATATTGTGTTTACCCGATTACAGCTTGACAAG
The DNA here is from genome assembly GCA_002215365.1 of Phytophthora megakarya. Taxonomy (NCBI): domain Eukaryota; phylum Oomycota; class Peronosporomycetes; order Peronosporales; family Peronosporaceae; genus Phytophthora; species Phytophthora megakarya. Next base: position 9,300 of record NBNE01002046.1, on the reverse strand, counting down.
GCAGAGGAATACTTCTTCTCCAAACCGGAGTTTGCAACCTGGATCCAATACACTGACAATTTGAGTGCCAAAAATCCCAAACATCGACTGTCAGCGATCTCGACGTTAACCACATTGTACGGGGATGATGCCCTGTACAAAATACTGGAGAATGCGAGGCTTTATCCAGAAAGGCAAGATCTCGCCACAAAATTACAAACCGAACAGCTTCAGTATTGGGTTAATACCAGAAAAGATCCAAACAAGGTTTTTCATCTATTCAAGCTTGACAATGCACAAGATAAACTTTTTAGAATCCCGGATTTCACTATTTGGATGAAGTATGTGGACGACTTCAACGCAAAACACCCCGAAGCACCAACATCAATGTTCCCAACCCTGATGAAATATTACAGAGATAAGGATATTTTCAAAATGATTGAGGATGCGAAGAATACTGAAGGAACTCGAGCTATCGCTACCAAGTTGGAAACAGAACGGCTTAAATCCTGGCTACTGAGCAAAAAATCACCAGACAAAGTTCTAATCGATATGGGACTTGGACAAGCGACGGATGAACTTTTGGCTAATCCATTGTTTGACACTTGGGTCAAATATATGAACGCTTACAAAGCAATATTTTCTGACACAGAGTCAGCATTGATTTCCAGATTTACGCAGACTTTCGGTGATGCTGACGCAACGATGATTGTTCAAGCCATGAAATCAAACGATATGACGAGGAATATTGCCACACAATTGGAATCTGCACAGCTGAGAATGTGGATGAACAGTGGAAAATCTACTGACGAAGTGTTCAATTTGCTAACACTTAATGAAGCTTTTTATCCTTTCCCAAACCAAGTGCTACTCAAGACGTGGGTCGCGTATTTGAATTTCTTCATCAATGAAAATCCCAGGAACACCGTTGCATTATTCTCTGCATTGGAGTCTCGTTTCAGGGATCGACCTCTGAACAAAATTATCAACATAGCCACCCAGTACCCTGGTATGCAAAGTCTCGCGACTAAAATTCAGGCGGAAAAGATCGAGAGTTATCTTGCCAGAAACGAATCACCCAAGAAAGTTTTTGAGCTACTTGCACTTCGCGATGTGGGTAACCATGTTCTGGGCACCCCTGCGTTTCAATCTTGGATGAACTATGTGGAGATTTTCAATAAGCGTAATCCAAACCGACAAGAATCCTGGATCTTAACGCTTTTATACGCATATCAAGAGGGTAAAATCAATAGGATGATCGAAACGGCGATTCAAAATCCACGTACAGCAGAAATGGGCAAAACGGTTGAGAGAGGTTGGATGCAACAATGGTTGGACTGGGGAAAATCTCCGAGTGAGGCCTTTCTTGACCTGAAACTCCGAGACGCCAACAATCAAGCCCTTGTTCGTCCAAAATTCAAATTATGGGAGAAGTATCTGGATGATTTCAACAAGCGGTATCCCACAAAAACAACTACGATGTTCGACACTCTCGATTCTAACTTCAACGAACTAAATCTGCTTGAAGTACTTAAGGTTGCAAAAGAAAACCCAAGTACGGAGAATATCGCCATGAAATTGGAGGACGCACTTATCGAGAAATGGCTGGCTAAGGGTACAAAACCAGAATATCTTTATAAATTGCATGGTCCTAAAGATAACGCCAACGAATTGATAGGCCGATACGTCAAGAAGCTGCCAAAACGTTCCTCGTAAGCACTTCTTGAGTGACGTGGGTTGCCTGTTGCTGATCATACACGCCTCTTAAACGAGAAATAAAGAGAATATCCGGTATTTCGTCAGCAAATTTCACTGATGTTCTTGTACAATTGCAAGCGAGTCGAGGTTAATTATTTTTGCCTCTTGCTTGAACGGTCAACTCGGCGGTAAAATACCAGCAAAAAGGTTATACGATACTTCGAAGTATGATTTTGCCGCGTCAATTACTGCAATCTAATTTGGCGTACAACAGATTTCAGCGCAGGAATGCAAACTACTGTAATATCAATACACTCGTTGTATGAAAAGGTCATCATCAGAGACCGATTTTCCATGTACGCATCCTTGAACACTATGGTGACCTCCATCTGCATCTTAAACACGACTGTGTGTCTTCATGGCTTCGTTGAACAGAATGTTCTCGATCATTTGGTGTCCCGCAGCAATATTGGCGGCAGTTCCACTGAGAACGAAATCGGTTAAAGTACCGGTGATAGCCCCTTCATCCGAAAGCGAGTGGACAGGAGTCTCTGGGTGGATGAGATAGCACGTTTGCAGAAGCGAAAAGTTCTCAGCCATACCGCTAGGGCGGCGAATCACAATGTAACCTTTCTCTCTGAATTCTGCTCCGCGAAGTGGAGATCCAGAGAACTCAACCGGATCAATCAACGATCGCCAGACAATTACCACACGGTCTTCTTCCACATAACGTCGTAGGATTTGCTTGACGCGGAAATCAGCTTGCGTACCGTTCGCATGTAACTCGACGCCAAAACTCTCCATGATGGTATCATCCGTGGTTTCCAGTTTCTGTAGCAATAGAACACAGCGTTAATCATGCTCAGTTTCATGACATTTAATATGAAGCGTACCTGTGGATCTTTCTGGTAAAAGAAGCGGAAGGGCATGTGCTCCATCGACTTTGCAAAATATTGCCACGCAGCAGTACCCGTCGACGTCAAATCGAACGGCAGCACCTTATTGGCAAAAATCTCCATGTATATGCCATCTGGCCCCACACGCATCTTAGCATCACTGAAGGAGGACTGCATCTCTTCCAGTCCATTAGCACGGAATACGTCATCCACTTCACGATACGAGTCGTCCACCCCTGCCATGAGTTCGGCAAAGACACCAGGACCCGTCCGATCGGGAGCAGAAGTATGCAGACGTCGAGTACGTTGTGGTCCGTACACACAGGACTCCATCGGCTGAAAAAAACAACAAAAAACAATAAAATCAATTGTAAAATCAATAACAAATATAAAAATCTGCAACTCACCTGTGTAGTTGATGTCGCTTCCAGCAACTTGGCGAGACTTTTGCCAATCTTGATTTGTCCCTCCAGCACGGCTTTGAGTCTGCGATTCTCCCGCTCGGACTTGAGTCTCTGCTCCAGTTGATGTCCTGCCATCTCCTTCCACACTTCTGACGTCTGGAACGTCGTAGAAACTGTAACTTGTTCAGTTTCCTCATTTGATGGAATTAGAACTCGACGGGTGCTTTGCAGCGCGTTGAGTTCTTGTTCCATCTCCACAACCTTTTCACGGAGATACAGCAACTCTTTGCGTTGCTGCTCCCGTGCCCGATTGGGGTTGTAATTCAGCTTTTTCGTCGTTTTAGCACATTTTTTGGCCTTTGGAGCGGGAGTTTTAGGGGCGGAGACTTCTGATTCAGATTCTATCAATGTCAATTCCGAGGGCGACGGGAGACCGTCGAGAGCGAGCGTTAGAGCAGCATCGGTCGACTGTTCAGTACTGTCGGGCTCAACGTACGAGTCGACGAACTGCAGCGCTGCCTCGAACGCCTCGGAGTCCTCCACCAAGTTGAGTGACATAAAGAAAGTCGGAATAGAGTCGGTGGCTGTAGCGACCGTCCGATGGATTCGTATGCAATCTGAGTCTGATTCTGACTCATCACTCGAATAGGTACACACTGTTTAGTACCGTGAACTTATTTTACATTTTATGCAAATGTACGAAAGCTGACTATTAATAAGCAAGTTGTGCTGGAGACTGACCTAAATTGGCACCTACGACATCTTCCGCCTAACATTCCAATTTATCTATTCGTACCCTTAATTTCTAACCATGTAGTAAAAATGATAGTATTTGAACCCCATTTAACCAAAATAAATGAAAAGCACAATAATAAGTATTAAAATACGTACTTCAGAAGTATGTATCTATCTATCCGTGCTTTTCTTCGACTATCCTATTCCTTAAAACTTCAAATTAAAACGTGCTGGACACCTACATGTATCAATAGTACTGAGTCAATACTAAACCGTGTAGTCGTGTGCTCTTCACGACAGCACAGAACACATCCCAAGAATCTGTTGCTAGTGGCAAGCTTTAGAGGAGCATGTTCAGCAACCGCAGCCTCCTATGTGATACTACAGTAGTAGTGGCATTTCTCATTTTGCCATTTGCTTCGAACATCACAAGTCTTCATTCGCGAAGAATGCGTCCGTATTTCTTGGTTTCTGCGAGTTTGGCTATTGCCTTCGTGGCGACCTGCACCGCGAAAGTGTGGAAACGGTGCAATCCAAGATCCTAACGTCACACTTCGTCAGCCCACGAGATATTGGACATAATAATGATGACACCGGCAGATTTCTTCGAGTCCACCAAGATGATGAAGAACTCGGAAAGGAGGAACGAATGTTCAACGAGGCATTGGTCCGAAAGGCAGCTAACAAAATTGTGTCTATTGAAGATCTGACCAAGAAAAACAAAAAGGCGGTAAAAGTTTACGCGGCATGGAAAAACAGATATAATCAGAACCAAATTGGCGACTACTTGAAGGTCCACACGAACGCAGAATACAATCCGGTAGTGGTCGGGTACGTAGCGTATCTCAAGGGAACGTTTACCAGTTTGTGATTTCACCGTTACGTGACGAGGTTCTGATGCAAAGTGTTGGAGTTGTAGTTCAGATCTGCAAAGTATACCCTGGAAAATTTCAAAGCTTCAACTTCATTACTGTTAATTGTGTGCGACGTTGTTTTCTTTACCATTATCGATACACTTTTAATGACTATTTAAATTAACGAATGAGCTCCTTACAGCATCTACTGCCACTCCAAATTCGATTCACCTCACAAATTAGCTGGATCTAAAGTTTCATCAAGTCTATGGATGCTGCCGGGCCAAACGTGCCGAGAAGAACACTACAAAGACGTCGTCGGAAAAGCTGACTGAGGCAAAATCGACTGACTACTACAGCAAAATAGTGGAAGTATTGGGCGACGATGCACCAGTAGTCATGTAGTGTAGACAAAAACTGCACATAGGACTTGTATACTTCGCGAAGAACCAATCCTTTCCCACCATCGCACCACTTCAACTACACCGTGTCTACACAATGCCGACTGAATCACAGGCTAAGTAGAATGAGCACCACAATCCGTGTTTAGTTTTAGGTTACTATCTACATAAGAAGCAGTATATTGAGTCACTCGAGTACAACGTCCTTGGAGTGTTATAATCACATCCATTGGTTGTGCGCTGCAACCTCGATATGATTGATTGGCTGGAGATGATGAAATCAAAGTAGAAGTCATGGTTACGATGTTCATTGCGCGATCTTGTTTGTACGTCGACTTAGCCGCTTCGAAATAACACACCGTAGTATTGACAGATATGACGACGGACGTGTTGAGGTAGCTTGGCTGGGCGTCAAAGATGGTTGGTTAGGTCGAGCCAACTATCACGCAGGAAGGTCCCCTGGAAGTAGAGTTAAATTACTTCTATGGTAGTGCGCTTTGTGATCATAGGCTAACACTCATAGAGAAGTTACGAGTACATGGAATCCATGTCATGGGTTTAACACGACTTGTGTCGTGCCTTTTACACGGGGAAGCTCTTGATTCCATAACATCTATTTTATATTACTTAGTAGTTGTAAACGGCATACAGTGTAGTCGTAAGAGGACACGCACCTCATACGAGGGGCGTGTTTGCTCTTTTGAAACCGAAGGAGATACTACAGTTGTGGTACCGCAAACTCCTACTTTTAATAGAGCCCTAACATCACTAGAGGCTTTACCTGATCGCAAACCGAAGCGGTGAATAGAACTTAATGATGCACTTCATAAAACGATAGATCCAAGTTTGTGATGTACTTCGAAGGATTAGTGGTTTGTAGCCTACTAAGTTGGAAATCAACCATGAAACACAGGCATGTATTTCCATTCATGACCACCACCCATCAGACGATTGGGGCTCAGCTTCTCCACATTCTGGATTTTCAGAGTCTTCGGTGATTTCAACTTCGCCACGAACTTATTCCATTTAGCGAATAGGATGTCCTTGATACCCCTCTCTTCAGTATCACCACCCTCCGTCCCCGCATCTCTCAGAAACCTATTCGGTTTACCATCAATCCGCGAAACTTGTACCAAATCGTTAGTCATTTCGGACTCGACTGTCGTTAGAGCTTGGCACGTAGCAAGTTTAACACAAGCGAGCATCAGTAAAGTGAAGTAGCGTCTCATTGCTACTGGTTCGGGGAGTACGCAGCGGAGGTAAACTTGGAAAGTGAAAGTTGACTTGTACCGCCAGGCGCTGCTCGATGTTTGATTGCGTGACAAAGTGGATGAAAAAACAGCGTCATCAGAAATTAGTCAGCACACATGGAAATTTTATCTGACGCACTCGCTACTATAGATATTGGCCGAATGTCAATAAATAAGTCGGAAACCAGATGAATTCTCAAATAATACCAGATATATCATTTGTATAGTTTGGTGTTGCACTCGCGGTCTCGGGAATTCATCTGTAGATCAGTGAAACTGCTGGAATAATATCTGCTTCAAGGCAATACCCCGTTGCTGTCCGTATCAAGACGATATCGTTTCGTTTCATCCAGACAGAGGTTCTGTCTACGGCAAGCAGCATTTAGTCCAAGATCGCTTCCGCACACTGCATTCTCGATTGACAGTGTCCACGAACTTTCACCCACCATACTATCATACCGTAAGGTTCTTTTGGTCACCACAGTTTACTGTCTCGATGATACACACTTCGGGCGAGAGTTTCACCGCTGTACTGTGGTAAGCACTACATGTAGAACTGCAAAAACTTTCACTCCCACTATCGACACCTTTCCACCTGGTACATTAACTAAGGTTTAATCAAATCGTGTTCCTCAATTCCTCGTTAAGTATACACCTGGCCGTTTCAAATTTTAGCATGAAATATAGAAAATTGGATAATACGGTTTAGTTCTATCTTTCAGAAATCCATTACTTTGATTTCGACTACGACTAGGTTGCAGATTAGTGATGTGACTGCTAGCAACAACACCTCTGCCACTTTTAACTCTCTCACTTGGCAATTCGCCTTCTCCTTCTTTAACTACATTGTGCGCCTTTCAACCCACAAAGCGTGAGTTTTTGTGAACAAGTACCTGATCAACACAAGAGAAAGTAGATGGACTTGTAACAGGGCTACGGCAGACGCGGTTCTGGCTACGTATGGGACAGATAATTTGGTGTCCCGTACGGATGCAATGGTTGAAGTTGAAGGTGCGAGGTGTGAACCCACGCACGACAGGCTCGATCTGCAGTCAATGAAGTGTTTAGTCAACACGGAAGGAGATCAGGAGAAAGTCTCACCTTTCGAATTGGACGACAACACGGAAGGAGGAAAGAGAAGGCCTCACCTTTCGGATTGAGTGACAAACTTTGGAAGGCGGACGACGGGGCAGCGACACGTGAGCGCTGACGGAGTAGTGGACGCTTGAAGGACGGACGACGGGAGCGAAGGACAGGAGACACCTGGTTTCCGAGTCCACTGACGGTTACACGTAAGGGCGGGCGCCTGAGGCGTAGAGGCTCGAGTGGCTAAGTGAGGCGACGCTGGAACTCTCGGTGGACGTGAAGGAAGTATTTATTGCGTTGTTAGTGTGTTCTAGCTAGTCTAGTCGAACGCACTTGTATTTGGACGGAAACAAAGTAGGTGTCGCTGTCTAATAGGCACGAACGGCGCACTACTGGGAGTTCCAGTAGTGACGGCCAGACGGACTTTGGAGACGCAATCGGCGCTGGTAGCGACCGAACCCAAACGTGTGGGTCTAAACGCGTTACAGACTCATTCGGGTATTGTGATTCCATCCATTTTTCGCATTACTATAAGTATCAGTCTTTATCTCCACTACACATTCTGTGGACTGCATCGCCATCCATCAATTACGCTACTCACAGGTACAGCGCCTCCTAACGAGAGATCTCCTGATCCTGAAGGTCACAGCGTTGAGAAGACTTTTGATGAAGCTTATCCCACAGACGAGACGCCAAAACCAAACACTAAAATACAGATGGTACAGAAGAAACTCAAAAGATGAACAAGTTGGAAATGGAGAAGATGAGCAACATGGAGATTTACCAGCGAAGTAGGATGCTGATGATGTTCCTTCCGCGGGAACAATCACATGTGACGATGCGACCCGAAACCCAGGTGGCATCCGCAGCTGCCCTGGTTTGAGAGCCGGAGCTGGGAATATGGAACTGATACGTAACGACATATTTTGAGTGGTGAACGGAGAATGCTCCGTGAACGTAAATCCCAGTTTCCGGTCACCCGAGCCGAGTGACCGTGCACCGTTATTCCAGGAAGGCGAAGCGTGGAGGAACCCGAAAAAATGACCGATACTTTCGGATGGGCCAGTCGAGATTGAGGGACTTACGTGAGGAGATATAGAGCCCCGGGGTTCCTGGCCGCTGGACGTCCTGAATTGTGGGAGTGTGTCTCGGGATGACCGATACTTTCGGGAGTAGAGATTGAGGGACTTACGAGAGGAGATATGGATCCGGTCCCTGGCCGCCGGACATCCTGAATTGCGAGAGTGTGTCCCGAATGGAGATATCACGTGCAACCCAAATGGAATACAGCCCGAATGTCACGCCGGACGAGTCAACTGATGACGTGGTGGTCCAAGGTATAAGATGCGCTATACGCCAGCGCAGGCAAAGATCGAGTTGCACCGACGTCAGACTACCTGAAAAGCATACTGAAGAGGAGATGAGACCCGTGCGGAGAGTCGGCGGATGCTGCCAATTCAAGGTGGGCCATGTGTCAACATGTGATGTGGGAGCCCAAGCTAGTCGATATGTGACAACCCAGGCATACAAAGACCAAGTCATCCAGGCGGTGTACAGTCACGAGGTAACAGAGACCCGAATAATTCGAACCCCCAGAGATCAAGATACTAAGAATATGCCAAGATGACGATGATTGATAGTTAAAAGTTTAATGAGAGTTTGTTTTACCATCTAGTGCGCAAGTGGTTCGCAGAAACCGTGTTACTAGGGGTACCTCGTCGCACAAGGCCTGTGGGAGACTACCTAAGGGGTCAAGGACTCAAGGATCAACCATGACTACGGCCACGCGGGATGCGTGAAGACTCTCAACATCGTTCAAGCTAAATTAACTCGGGGACCGGTGTGCTTGAACACTTGAGCTGATCCAGTTATTTCATTTGCTAAGTTGCCTCTGGACACCCCCAGTGTCCAGTTGCATTTCATATTACCCTGCGATTAGGAGGATTGTAACGATCTCCCCCTGGATCTATATTGCTGATTGCTGTGTGAACGGAAGG
>NBNE01002045.1:0-10097 GCA_002215365.1 Phytophthora megakarya | reverse complement strand
CATTGCTAAAAGAAGGGCATTTACGGCGTGCTCTCACGCAGACACGCCCATTTTTGACCGATCATTTCTGACCGACAAGCACAAGATGGGGCGGATGAAGTGGTGTGTGAAACACGTGAAGCAACATCAGAACGGTGATAGTTTTTTCGACGACATGTACGATACTGTACATGTCGACGAAAAGTGGTTTTTCGTAAAGAAGATTGAGTCGAAGGTGTACTTGTTGACGCGCCTTGACGATACGCCATGCGAGGAAGCCCCGGTCCATCACGTGCAGAGCATGTGATACATTGTGAAAGTAATGTTTCTTTGTGCTGTAGCGCGGCCGCGCGATCCAGTTTCCACAATCCACTGTGCCTCGTAAGCCGGAAGACCTCATTGAAGCAGCGCGCATTTGAGTTGACTACCTACGCTACGTTGAACAAGACGTACTTGTCCATCCAGCTCATCATGGTGAACATCATGAAAGACAACGGCGGCAACTCGTTCCCAATCGGACACTTCCACAAGGACAGGCTACTTCGTGCTGGAGAGCTTCCGGTGACTCTGACGTGTGATCCCGACGTCTACTCAAGTGCCTTGGCGCAAGTTGCCCCTCAGAACAATACGTTCCCAACACCATGTGATCTGGACGTGTTCCTATCTTGAGCTGGCGGAACACGAACGCTAGTATCGTTTTCTTTTTTGCATACCCTTCTCTTCTGAAACAACCACTATATCCTCACGATTGTAGGAAAAGACCAAACTACCAACTCCTCCAGACTGAGCCTACCTTTGAACAACTTATATTCAAATAAAAACGAGGCGGAGCTCTCAAGAATTTTTTTTAGAAATGTTCGTTATTTTCCGAGCGGAGGTAGTATTATGACGCGGACAATAGTAAGTTCACAGCACTTCCAAACAGCACAACTTGCAGCGGCCTGACAGGCTCGACAGACAAATCTCTTTTCACAATGGGCGGTGTTAAAAAACACCTAACTACATGCCTCCCGTCTTCCGAGAGCACTGGGGCGACCTGCAGCTGAACTATGGTACAAAGCTAGAAAACAATATGCAAAATATGTAATGACACCTGATCGAAAGCTGGCCCACTTGAATACAGCAAGGGGTAGTGATCATATAGGGGGACATGACACTCCTGCTCCTGCCTGGTGGGAGCAAGAGCCGCGATAACTTGTTGTCACGCATGCCTTGTCAGACACTTCACCCTTGTGAGGCAATTCATTCTTCGATCTGGTTGTCGACGCCACTCTTATGTTACGTCACGACGGCCATGATGTCCACAGCGTCAAACTGGAACGACCCGAACGGTGTCGAGCCCGTCGATTGGCGTGGTGGACTGGGCGACGGACATGTCTCCTCTTCCACGCGTTTCAACGGCGCTGACGAAGGTCGTGTGAGGATCTGCACCGGCTTCAGGCCATTCCGATTAAATATTGGAGCTGCCGCTCTCGTTGCAGTTGGGCGCGACGTCGGTTTCCCGAAATCGTGCGGGTTCCCATCATACTCGAACTTTTGTCCGGTTAGACGCTCGTTCACACTGAACATCTCTTCGACGCTGAAGCCCTTCTTGGTGTTGCCAAACGTCTCGTCATTCAAACCATCATAAGACGTAGCAGTATCAAATTCCGTGCCAAAGTGACCGCGGTTGGCTTTCTTGGAGCCTGTCGCCACAGGTCTGTCATTGTGAGGTGTCGAAATGGACCTCTCCACCTGTCTGTTCTTCTTCCCAGGATTATATTCCGTGTTCTGCTGCGCAGCACCGTTCGTGAGCAATGTCAACGGCCGATTCCGTGGTGCAGAAGCTGCACGGCCTGTGTTGGTAGCAGGATAGCTGCTCTTCTTCTTGGACATCTTGTGTCCCTTGACCCAGCGCTTCAACCTCGACATGAAAGGCATGACGCTCCACGTCTTCTTGGGTAGTGCGTCGAACGCGAACCACTTGATGGTACTGATCTCCTTGCGCGTCTGCGGGGCGAACGCGTAGTCCTCCGGCACGTCTGGACACATGTACATGCGCATGCGCTGGTCATTGGCCACAAACTCCAAGAACTGTTTGGGCGCGAGGCTGTCTCCCACGTCATAGCCGCACTCCTCGAACACTTCTCGTCTCGCGCAATCCAGATCCGACTCGCCTTCATTCACCTTGCCCCGCGGAAACGTCCAGCTCGTGCCCTTCCAGTTGCGCACCAGCACGAGCTTCGTGCGGGTCGCGTTGAGCAGGATGCAACCCACCACGGGCACCTGGCGCTGGTACGTCTTGAAATCCTGGAACAGTTCGTCGCAGCGATGCGCGAGCGGCTGCAGCAGCGGACAGTGCGCGAACATCTGCCGAGCGAAGTCATTGAGCTTGACGTGCTGCAGATGCGCGTACTGGTCGGCGTAGAAGTCCTCGTAGAACCAGTAGCACTGCTCGATCTGGAAGAACAGACGCTCGCTCGACGCCAGCTCCGATTCGGGCAGATTCACAAGGAAGCGGCTCTGCAGCTCATCCATGACTTCGGCCAGACTCGGCTTCTTCTTGGACTTGGACGTCATCGCACAGGATGATCCGATTCGGCTCGTACCTTGCTTTGGCTTGCCGTGCGCAGTTTCTTTTCTTTTGTGGGGGCTTTATTTAGGGAGAGGTGAGAAGACTCGCTTAAGTTTAGGGGGTACTTTACTGTTAGTAGACAAATGACACTCGTATAAGTGAAGAATATACTTGAACGGGGGATATCGTGGGTGTAGCCGGAACAGGCTCGGAACAGACTCGATTTATGCTCCGAATAACGGACAGGAAATTCAGACTCCGAATTAACAGTAAACCAACGGATATGCTGTTGGTCTGAGCGATTTAATCCTACCACCTCATAAACCAACAAGCAGGAGCTCACCTACATGTACAGCTCACTGTGCATCGTTCATACGTTTAAGATCGTCTTCTTCTTATTTCTGCTGTACCTGTCGCTGGTTGAAGCGACAGTTCGCGCACCACTCTTCGACCGGCTCGCATTCGTACTTAATCAGAGGCTCCCGCTACTCTAAACTAAAGAATCTCCACCCAAGTGCACGGTCGGCCGATGGAGACTCGACGGAAGCGGAAGAGCAGATTCAGCGATGCCCCTGCGGCCTCGGACGCCCCAGCAGCCAAGCGTGCGGCCGTCGGAGGCGGTGAATCTCCCACTCTAGACCCTGCGGCTTTAGCGCGCGCTGCAGCAGCCAAGATATCGCGCGCCATTCCCGGATCGGCCGCCACACCAGGTTTCCCCACTCCAGCGGCCGTTCCGAGTACCATAGCGGTGCACTTGGACGCGGAAGAGCTGCAACGGATGGAGAAAGAAAAGCGGCGGAGGACAGACCAGATCTACAAGTCGGTACAGAGTCAGATGAGTCACATCAAGGCGCTACTGAGGAACCCGGGAGCTGCTACTGGGACGCAGAGCGTCGATGCTGTCGGTAGTGGCACGTTTATGCCGGCGCCGCTGCTGCTGGATGAACAGGGACGAGAAATTGATGAAGAAGGAAACGTTGTTGCTGAAAAGCCGACGGTGGCGACGCTCAAGGCCAATCAAACAGCAAGAACAGATGCGCCCAAGAAGAACCAGAACCCGTACTTATCTCATCGTACAGTGGATGAAGAAGACAAATTGGAGACAGTGGATCCTAGATTGAAGGTCACCAAGCGAGAGACGTACGTGCTTGTTGAAGCAAGCCAAAAGTATCTTGAGTAGAACTCACATGCTTTGTTGTGATGTTACTTATAGACGTGCTCGCAAAACATTCAACTTCGTTGCACAAGGCACTTATGTGAAGCAGGCTGAGCAGGTGCGCGCGCGTGATGCCAAGAAGATGATGGCTGGGTTCACGTCGGGTCGTAATCCGCGAGGATACCAAAAGGAATCGATCGTGCCAATTGATGAACCAGCGGAGCCGACTCTGGAAGATGACGAAGAGTCTAGCAAGATGGAAGTTGATAGTGTCGAGGTACCACTTAAACCAGACATGTCCACACCTGATGTGGAGTGGTGGGATGTGGAATACCTTCCGAAGGACAAACGTGCTCTCGTGGACAAGTTTGGCTTCATCAAAGCGAAGACCCGCAAAGAAGATCTGGAGACAACCGTCTCCTACGCTGACATGAAGCTTAAATATTGTGGTACTGCACATGTCATTGAGCACCCAATTCGGCTCAATTTAATTATGAAGCACGACAACAAGCCCGTGGCGGTGCCACTAATGCTGACTGCTACGGTACGTTCGTTTACGTAGCGTTGGTGAAGATCGATTGCTTATAGTTATCTGTGATGAAACTATGCAGGAGCGTAAGAAAATCCGTCGTCAAAACCGCGCAGATCGCGAGAAGGAGAAACAAGATAAGATCGCGTTAGGCTTGCTACCGCCACCTGAACCAAAGGTGAAGCTTTCAAATATGATGCGCGTGCTGTCGGAACAAGCTGTAGCAGATCCATCGGCTATCGAGCGCAAGGTTCGCGAGCAAATGGCGCAACGTGAAAAGAATCATGAAATGCGCAACCTAGCCCGCAAGCTCACGCCCGAGGAGCGTCGCGAGAAGAAACTTCGCAAGATCAAGGAGGACGCCGCTGGTGACATCCATGTGGCGTTGTTCAAGTACGTGCTCTGTGCTCTCTCTGTTATGATGTTTCTGACAGGTTGACTAACTCGTTCAACTTCTACTACTGAAAAGGGTACCGGATCTCTCGAACCCGCAACATCGTTTCAAGGTCGATGTCAATGCTCAGCAGTATCACCTCACGGGCGGTGTGCTGATTTGCAGGGACAGTAACCTCAACATGGTGGTGGTGGAAGGAGGGAAGAAGGCCATCAAGCAATACACAAAGCTGATGATGCGGCGTATCGACTGGAACGGAGCACTCGAGGCCGAGCACGAGTCTGACAGTGAAGACGTTGATACGGTTAAGCGAGGGAACGGGTGTCTCTTGGTGTGGCAGGGTGTAGTGGCTCGCAAAGCCTTCAACAACTTCCGCTTTCAGGAGTGCAGGACATCAGTCACAGCGAGGAAGGTCATGGAAGCCAAGAATGTCGTGCACTACTGGGACCTCGTGGAGAAATCTGCGGAGACTGCAGCAATCACTCCGTGAGTACTGAATAAATTCCGGTACGGTAGTCAATCGGAATGCAACGAGGGTAAGATTTTGCTGTCAAAGTTTCAAAGAGCGTCGTTACGACGGCATCAAGGTATCACTTGTTGTCGAAGCAGATCTTGGCAGAAACACGCCGTTCGGCAGTGCTCCAACGTCCTGGTTTTGCGAGTGCGAAGCGTCCATCTCACTTGTGCAATTGTGACTTGTCTTGTTCTGTTGTTGTCACCACGCGGGTGAGTCCGCGTTGTCGTTCGAACAAGAGATGCAAGGATGTTGACTCGGTCTCCGGTGCCTTGTGGGATGTGAAAAGATGCATGCTTGCGATCATCGAATCGCATCGAGGCGACGGTACATGTATTCGCAGCAGGCATACGGTACAGTATCGAGTTGATCCGAATCGAGATACCGTACAAGGATTGAAGATTCGCGCGGTAGACTATCCGACAGAGCGCTAATCTTCTGTCCGCTCATGCTAAGCTGGCGTAGCGATCTGTTCTTAACGCCAGAGGGAATGCGCTCTTTTACGGCGCAGCTAAAGTAACGTAGCGGATTTTGAGAGCACCGTTGCCTGCTCGGCGTCCTCGTCACCACAACAATGACAAAAGCTACGGAGCGAAGCGTTGGGCGATGGTTTGATGCCACTGCTCCTGCTACGCTCGCTGCCTCGTCACGGCGGCTGACTAGAGTGGCGTTTGGGGGAAAATCTAGCATCCTGTTGCCTGCCTGGCTTGCCCAGCGCGACTAAGACTCGATGCTTGAAGTGTCTGAGCAGAGAGGAGCGAGTGAATGTCAACTTCGCGACAGCCGCGACGATAGCCAGCACGCCGAAAATTCCTTGTTATCCTCTCGTGGTTTCGGTGGCAAGGCGGCAGACGTAGCGAAAAATACAACGAGCCAGTCATGCTGGACAAGTAGGAGCATGCTGTCTGCACCGACAGCTCCTTGGTCCCAGCCGTGGACGCCAGAAGTCAACGGCCAAGAATGACAAGCGCCATCTGTTCGGAGCTTGCACGTGCTGGTGGTGGCAATCGACACTCCATGCCTGAATTCTCTTGAAGACCGTCTCCTGCTCGGATCTTGGCTTGACATCTTCTGGCACTGCAAGATCTGAGTGGTGCCTTTTCCTCTCCCCGCGCACTCAGCAAGCCCATCCGCAGTGCATCGCCACATTCGTAGAGCTCCGCTGCACCAAGACGAACTGCAACAGCAAGAAAAGGGCCCAGCCGGCAGATGGAGGATGGCGATGATGGCCGTGCTGCGACTCGAGCCCCATCCTTGCGCGCCGCATTGCGAGTGCGGTGAAGCACACCAAGGCGCAGGCTGTCGCTCGTGTGTGCCTATCCCGAACGCACCCAGGGAGAGGTTGCAGCCTTTGTACTATTACATGTACATGTACATGTATTATGCGAGGCAGTAGAGCAGTAAATCATGCGGTGGGCTAGTGCCGAGGAAGCTTTTGCCGCGTCCTCCCCGAACAGCAGCGGAAGGCAAACAAGAATAAGGTCGCGTTACACGATCCAAAGCTCCATTCTATGTTCTACGTTTTGGTTCCTCTGAACCTGCTTGTCTTGCTGTTTGTATGGGCCACAAATTCGAGTGGAATAAAAGTCGAGATAAGGCAGAAGGGGCAGGGTTGGCGTTGCGTACTTACGCTGTAGTCCGTCGTCGATCCTGATACATTGCACGGATGGCGACGGCCGCTTCTACTCGAGGTTCAGCTCCGGTGAGAAATTCGTTCACTGTCCACTCGCGCATTGAGATCGAGCGCTCGGTCCGGTCCGGGCACGTCACAACGCAATTCGCTCGTAGTGAGGACCACCGCTTAAGCGCTGACTATCTCCGCCTCATTACGTGCAGTGCTTTGCCCGGCCACCTCTCACTTCGAATTACTCACTGTATTCGCGTCCCCGTGCTGCTTGGCTAGCACAACTCAATAGACTTCATCACACACAAGCTGCAACACCTCAAGATGCACATGGGACCAGTGGAGACTCCGAGCTACGGCAGCCCCAACCGGATGCACGTGCTCGCAAACGGAGACATCGTGGACTGCGGACGCCTGCCGCAGACAGCGCGCAACAACCTGTACAAGACCGAGCTGTGCAAACACTACACGGAAAACGGCAGCTGTCGCTACGGGTCCAAGTGCCAATTCGCGCACGGCGAAGAGGAACTACGTGGAGTGCTACGTCACCCCAAGTACAAGACCACCCGGTGCAAGGCGTTCTTGTCCACGGGGAAATGCATGTACGGCTCTCGTTGCCGCTTCATCCACACACGGCACCCGGGCGATGAAGACCAGAGATTCGTGGACTACGGCAGCAGCGAACTACGTGACAACCTGTCGAGCACCGCGAGCGAGTCGGACGACCAGGAGACTCAGTCCAAAGACCTTCTGGTGAACCCGTACGGCAACGTACTGGAGCCCATCGACCTGTCTGTGCCCTTCGGTGGTTTCAACCAGCACATGTCATTGGCGCCTCTGTCTGGCTTGTCGCCTCCGAAGCCCGAGTTCGACGCGTACCTGAGTCGCGACCCGTTCCTAGACTACTCGTTCCAGAGCAGCGACCTTGGGAGCTTTGATCTCCGTAGCAGCCTCACTAGCAGCTGCAGTGCCGAAGCGATGAACGCCATGTCGCCTCGCTCGGCGAGCAGCACCGAGTCGGCAACTTCCAAGTTCTCGCGCTTGACAATTTTCCAGCGTATTTGCCGCGAGGACGACTAGACAGACGGAGCCACGTCCCCAGCCAGCTCCGTCCCACATCATCATAATTTATCAGACGACCAAGTGCACAAAAATGAGAGTGACGTGACGACACAGCAACACGGTCGTGGCTGGCGATGAGCTCCAAGTCACTCCCTGGATGTGAAGACAGAAATTCGATGTGTATAACTGCGTCGGTGGATTGACGGCAGCCTCGTTTTCATTTCCCCACCTCCAGCCTGTAGCATTTTTACAAAGAAAAACGTTTTTATTGCCTAAACCCGCGAGTGGAATGTAGTACTTCGAAGTAGTCTACAGCCCTCATTTGTTGCATCCGTTTTGAATGTAGAAACAGATTTTTAGCAAATGAAGAAGTAGTGTGGATCGTATCAACGTAGTGTTGTACTACGTACAGTAGTAGCAGGAAGGATGCGAGTGGAATGTAGTACTTCGAAGTAGTCTACAGCCCTCATTTGTTGTATCCGTTTTGGATGTAGAAACAGATTTTAGCAAATGAAGAAGTAGTGTGGATCGTATCAACGTAGTATTGTACTACGTACAGTAGTAGCAGGAAGGAACAGATAAACAACTACTACGAAGTAGTTGTCTGTCACTTTCGCGGTGTTCGGCACGGGGAATTTTGTAGCTCAGGAACTACAGTAGAGCTCGGACAAAGACAAAACCCATTGGAAGTTGAAGAGCTCAGCTATCTCGTTCATTTTTGGTGGTTAAAGCGAAGTAGTTTAAGCTATTCAAACGTGCAAACTAGCGCTATGGGCGCCCGCTACGCAGGCGCTGACGTCATGGTTAGTCCCAGTTGTAGGACTGTTCACGGAAACGTTTCCTGCTCTAATACACAAACAATACACGTACCGTACTTTATTTTAATAAAGTAATTTTACACTACCTGTATTTTAGGTTTTAAAAAACCTAAAATACAGGTAGTGTAAATTTAAATTTACGGTATTCTCAAATTTCAATTTTGACTACACTGGTAGCCGCAATTAGTCTCACCGAGACTAATTTGTGTAAGATCTTTTTATTCTTTCTCACAAATAATTAGTGTAAGTGATACTATATTAGAACACACACTAATTATGGTGTGGTGATTAAGTCTCACTGCTACTATCATCACAGTCACCATTGTTCGTCTTGCTAGCAAAGTCTGCAGGATACTTGCGAATTATCTCCTGCAAGTGAGGATACAGTTGGGTAGGGCTCCAAATACCATCTAAGCCGAGGGATAAACCGTACCTGACCATCGCCTTCCTCTCATAGTTTAAGCCATGCTTGTCACGTTGGGAGTTTACCTCGCGCACACAATCAGCCGCGAGCGAGAGGAAGAACTTCTTCCCAGGATTTTTGAGTTTTCCTGACCATGATCCATCTTTTCGATTGGCGTTCTGCCACTCCTCACCTTCAGTTAACGCAATTTGGCGCTCGTTCCACTTGCGTCTCCATGCATCTTTAATCTTGGCAAAGACGAATGAGTCAGCAAGTTTGTGGCATTTGCTGGAAAGTAAACCAGCCGAGCTTTGAGTCTAGCAAGCTTGTTCTCGCATTGATCATCGTCACGATGAGGCGTGCAGTTGTCCAAAAATATGTGCTTCTCACGCCCGTGCCGATCTCCGTGGATATATCCACGACACCCATTCACTTCTACGGCGGCCACGCCCAGAGATGACCTTCCGCATCAGTCGAGCACGACCACCGTCTCGCCTAGCTGACAGCTCTCGGTGGCCTCTTGCTTGTCCTAGGATACGCTCTCGTTGATTCCACCAGGACACTGCCTTCTTGTTGTGTTGGTATTGCGCGAGCAAGCTCGGAATATCTCCGAAAACGTGTCGACAGCCTGGGCAAAGAGGCCCTTTACGCCATCCTTCTCCTCCGCAGTCAGCATCCAGCATACCACAGCAACTCGCCGCTTCACTGTACGGATAATTTGAGCTGCCCGAGCTGATCGATGAGGTGTTGTACTGTTTCCACCTGGGGCGAGTGGAGGGAGCGAATCATCAGATTCGTCGACAGGTTCAGAATTCGGCTCCTCCAGTCCTGCAATATCTGGTCGACACCTGCTCGACTGGTGATGCGCCGAGGCAAATGAAGCCACAATTGGCGAGGCACTTTCAATCGCAACGACTTCGCGTCCTTGGCACCCTGTGCATACGATAGACTGATGTGATATAGCGCTTGGAAGGTATGCTCCCGGGCCACGACGCAAGTGGGTATTTGCGTATGCATCAATGGATCAGAGTGTGAGAACCGAAGTTCTCGTGGATAGACGGCTC
>NBNE01002043.1:0-10105 GCA_002215365.1 Phytophthora megakarya | reverse complement strand
CGACAAATGTGCGCACGCAGGTGCTACAACTAGACTGTGTGAGATGCTCCAAGCAGTTCCAGCATTGCAGAGACTGGAGGACTGGACAAACTGGGCAAAATTGGTGTTTCGGCAGTGGCGTAGGATTATGCGCATTCGCAGGAACTGGCGCCAAACGCAAATCCAGCTCCGTCTATTAGAACAACGTCAGGGGTGGTTTACAGGTGGTGGGCTGCAGCGATTTCTTCGTAGTGTTTTTTGGAAGGGGCTCCCTCCAGTAACGATACGTAGTGCAATAGTATCCGAAGGTCATTAGCAACGTTACGCAGAACAGAAAAACGAAATTCAAGAGGAACTCACAAAATTACTGGATAACTGGATTCCACCGGAAGAACGGACTGTCTGCCCCGTTTCCTCGACACCTTGGATTTGGATGACGCATTTCGTTTACCCGAGTTTGCTAGAGAGTGGATCCTGCCCGACATTGAGCAAGGTGGGAAATATGCGCAATATTGGCAGACGGAGTGTACAAAATGGGACAACTACACTTACACTCCTGAGATGCAGGTGGGTATCGATAGGCTTCTGAAACAGCATGTGGCCCCCGGGTTTGGAGGCATATCACAAGAAATGTGGGTAGCGGCGCCACCCGCGATCCGCCAAAGAGAACGACGTGTCATCGAACTTGTACTTCGCATCGGCAAAGCACCGCCCATTCTCAAACGCAAGCAAACGATCTTTCTTCCTAAAACCGCTACGATAGATCCAACGCTCGACAACTCCAAAGGACTACCACCAGGCGACCAATAACGGTACAGTCGGCGTTGGCAGCCGTCTATTCCTGGTAGTTAAATGCTATGTGGAACCGAGAATCCCGATCAGTAAGATGCAACATGGTTTCCAGCGGGACCGAACAAGATCGACGCAGCGCTACTCGTCACGCTGTTAGCCGAACGAGCAGCGACGACAAAGGAACGTCTTACTATGACTTCCAAAGACTGTTTAAAGTGCTTCGACCGTATTCCAAGGTGGTGTATGGATCTGATATACAGAGGTATCGGAGTACCAGAACTGCCTAGAAATCTGATGATCGACCTCCTTGGACCAGGTATAATTGACGTCCGTAAAGCATTTGGGTGGCTGTCTACCGGAGAACGTGAATTTGGAATAGGACAAGGATCAATTCTATCGATTCTTCATATTTCATGCTACATGGATTGCCTTCAAGCTCGATTAGCAGAATGTGCTGACCCGAATGAGATCCAACACCACCAGACAGGAGGGAGGAGAGTTTCGATTGGTAGCACATTGTTCGTCGATGACCAACTTGACATTACCTCGACAGAGCAAAGAGCACAAGAACGCGCGAAAATCACGAACATGTTTACAGGGAAAACAGGTACAGGTGGTGCCTTCGGCGCATCTAAGTCATATATGATGTACTTAACGCATGGAAATGAGCACTTTCAGGATGTTTCTCTTAATGATGGCATGGGTATCCCTCGACAAGTCCAAGTTGTATCTCCATCAAAAGGATTCAAACACGTAGGCATCTACCAGTGTGGGGATGATCTATGGGAGGCAACAGTGCCACCAGTTTGGCAACAGATTTCAGAGGAAGCCGAGCGTATTCAATGCCAGCGGCTGACCCTTCATCAATTTCGATACGTGGTTAGCAGTGTTTGGGTGCCACGACTTCGCTATCGGATGATTCTTGGAGGTGCAATTAGATCGTCAGGGCTCTTTGATACGTTCATCAGACAGGTTGCTCGGTCAGTACTTCGCTTGCCACACTCATCACCGAGATCCATCTACTATGATCAGGTCAATAGAATTGGTCTACTTAGCTGTGAACTGGACGCAAACGTACATCGGTATCAAGAGGCACTACGGATCCTGAATACACCAGAGCTACTAGTGCATCATGCATTGGTTGAGTCGCTCGAGGTGTGCCAAGTTAACGCCGGTTTAACTGACAACCCACTCACTATTCCGATCAAACGGCCAATTCATGTAACAACATGGATGGCACAAGTTATTAGATTTGCGGCAACAATGAAGCCTCCACTACGATGTGAGTGCGAGTGGAAGCAGCCGACGACGGCGTGCCCCCAGCGGTCTAACGACAAGCCATTGATGTTCATTACTCCCATAGCGCTGCAAACAGGGCTTGTTGCGACCAACTGGAATTCCCAGTTCAAACTACACTTCGTTGGTGACATTTGCACAGAGTATGGGACTCGATTGCTCACGCAAGATGAATTGTTTCGGAAAGGAAAGTGGAAAGGTACCAAACGGGGAAAAGTTGATACGCTGTATGATAAATGGAAGGCAGCCCTAACAACAGAAGGTTCATTAATGTTGCGTGATCCCGTTGGATGGGTGAAAGTGCCCGTGGGAATAGTGCCGTACCAACTGCGAATTGGTGTTGGAGACTGGATTGTGGCGGTAGCACTAGATACCTCAGAGACTGAACCAACCCTGCATCACCATGAACTGGGTCACAGACATATTGGTGATGTTACACGTTAACTGTTATTCCAATTAGGTGGTGGCGTGAGGTCAAAAGAAACAGTGACATTTGGTACGAGCGAACTCACTGACGAGACGTCAAGGAATTTGAAGCTGTCTGCGTTCCGGTGATTCCTACATATCTTCCGAGGATGAGAAATCGCAGTGACCGGATGATACTGTGGACAGACACCGTTGTTGATGGAGTTCATGGAGTGAACGATAGAGAAATCCTACAAGAAGCTCTGAAGCGGAGTCAACTTCGCTATGAATCTACCTTCGTCCTATCGAGCTAGCTACTACGTGTTCGGAATGTGGACGTTATCGTGGTGCACAGTGGTGTGGAGATTGTAAGAAATGGCATCATCCCAATTGTCTTCCGGTCTATAATACACGTGGTAATGCAACAGCTAGTAGCGCACGGCAGCGCTATCTACGCTACACGTGGCAAACGGGTTCAGACGAGATCACAATACAAGCAGGTGATGGTAGTGTCATGCAAGCAAACACTGCTGCTGCACATGGGGGCTGGGCTATGCAAGCAGCTAGAGGACCTGCTGTTATGGGTCAACTTCACATTCACCCCCAAGATATCACCTCTACACGTTGTGAAATACATGGTTTAGTTGCAGGAATGGTGTTGTACGGTGATCGTGGTGAACAGATATGCGACAACAAAAGTGCGATAACTATCCTGGATAAAGCGCGTGCTCACGCTAATGACACCATGCCACTTATCAAGTATCGTGACCCCCATAGGATGGAAATAAGGTCGTTGAGCAAAGCTATGTGTGAGGGAGGATCGTTCAGGGTAGTCTGGGTCCAGTCCCACAAAGAACATGAATACACGGAAGACATTCTCTTACGACGACAGAGGCAGGCACTTGCATGTGTGGATTCGTATGCAAAAGCAATCCACTGCCAAGTTATGGTTGAATCGTACTCTACGTGGATCGACTTTGATCACTACTTGCTGCTTGATGACGAACTGCGTCCCGTAGTGGGTAATACACTGCAGTATCTCTATGACCGTGCACAAGCTGACTTACGTCGAGGATGGATCGAGAAGCAATCACAAAAGGCACCGTCACGTCACACAATGACGACTGATGAGGTACCAATGACAAATACGGAGGAGTGGACCGATGCTCTGCGCAGATTTTACTGGAGAGCTCGTATGAATATTTTACATACAAACTCAGTTAAACACAACTTCGACCAAAGATGGCCGGAAACATGTTTACTGTGTGATTATGGTGATCGAGATACACAAGATCACAGATTTGGGCTCGAACAACCGCGTCCGGAGGTCGCTCAGTTAGAATCCATGCTCACAGATCTTTATTACAGGCTTCATCAGCAATATTTCTTACCGGACCAAAGTATTCTGCTTCCAAGTCTTGGTCATGATGCAGCCAAACGAGTTGATGCCCCAACGAGGAACTGGTGGTATCAGGGTGATGAATCCCCAAAACTATGGAGACCAATGGTTGCACTTACAGCGGAGTGCTGGGTCCACGGGCTATGGTTAACTTGGATTGGGGATCCTGATGTGCTCCTGACAAACCCTGGATTTGCTGAAATTCTTCGTCGAGAGCCCAAGTCCAAAATGAATTAACCAAGAAAGGTCAAGGTTGTTTATTGCCGATGAACTTGGTGGAGGCGGTCCGAATCTGCCAACCTCAAGTTGGACTCTTCCACGCTGCATTGGTTCAGTTGACGCCGGGTTGGGCCAGTGATATCTTTGAACGGCACGTTACAACCGGAGGGTTGATAAACATTGAGAATCTCATTTACCCGGCGGAAAATGATACATGATGGGTTGATGATGTCTGGGTTGAACGGTCAGAGAGGTGGTGGGATAATTTTGAGCGTCAGTTTGAACGACAGCAAGCGAGTAGAGATCCAATCTACTGGGTTGCTACCACGAAATCCTCTCCGGGTCACATGCACCTCGAGACGATGGGGCGCACTTGGCTGATTCAGATCCCCAAAGGCCAGTTATCGATGCGAACGGATTTCAGTGTCTTACAGACCTCTAGGCCTCCATCATTTTTGGAAGTATTTTCCAATAACAAGAAAGTCATCTTGATTGGTGTCTTGGCATGCTCAAACTATTGCGAGGATATCGGCGGCTACCTGGAGGAATATCCTATGCCACGAGTGTTGAGTGGGCGCAGGCGTTGACGCTAACTAAACGTAGCGCCTCAGTATTTCACACTGCCGTATTCACCGGCATTTGGACAACTGCACGGGACTATTGGAACATATCGTGTGGCAAGAATGCTGAGGCAGTGGGACGGGACGTACTCTTGCAGGATGTGAACCTGGAAATTAAACTAAGACGGGAACAGTGGTCACGCCGGCGGAAAGGTGTGTTTGATAGCAGACTCGACAAGCGCAAAAAAGTTGAAAACAAAAGGTGCCAAATGGCATTCAAGACGCGAGCGCGAGCTGGCCCGACTACACATGCATGAACGGTAGCGGGGTTATATCTTTATAATTTACATATGTAGGTAGGAGACGTCACATTGTAGTGACTTGGGCGCCTACCACGGATGTGAGTTCCGTGACTTGCTTTCCGTAGGCGAAGATGCAGTTGTGCGCGTCTTTGGGTGTAGGTAGCCGACTAAACCGCAACAGTTTCAATTTTTTTATATCTACAACTCGCACCTGCGGAAGATCTAATGTACATCGCCACTTTGATGGAGCGAATACAGGTCTTGACGGAATGGAACTACAGGAGATATTTACCTTATATATTTTGCTAAAAATATATCAGGAGAACCACGGACTCAGCAAGAACTAGGACACCATCAGTGAGCTACATATTCGGTATCCTGGACAAGCACACAGCACATAGCACGTGACGGCAGAGTCGAGAGTTGCAGATTTACACAACGAGACATACTAAAATAAAATAATCACCTTGACAAACAAAACATTAAAATATTCCTATCGCTACGGTACTATTTTCTAGGTCAAATGTAACCCACGGGTACAGATGCTAAATTATAGTACTATGACAAGTATTTAAAAAAATACTACATGTACATAGTAAAACGATTTGGTGACTGATTCACGTGATTGACGGCAGAAACTTGCGATCGATTTGCTGTGATGCTAGAGACTCGAATTACTAGCGCTACCCGCTACGCGGGTGCTGTGGGTATGGTTTGTTGGTACGTGGATTGCTTCTTAACTACTACGTAGTACTTGTTTCTCTTGGTTGCACAACAATTTGACTTATATCTTATGCTTAATATTATTAGAATATTGATGAAACACGTGTAAAATAAAAATTTTAAGGAAAAACTTTGGGTATTCTACCACAGTATTAACATGTAAAATACTATTTTCCTTGCCAGCAAAAACTTTCGAGCAAGTGATGACATATTCTGGCATAAGCATACTGGTACTGTAATACACCACACCGAATCACGCCCTGCCGCCACCGAACTCGGTCAAGGCTTCATGCTCCGTGCGAGCTGGTTGAACAGCTTACGGACAAGTGCAACCCATCAGACTGTACAGTACACACGCTGCGTGACACGCATCACACCATCGATACTTTCACTTGTGTCGACGTAATGCATAAGTACATGTACGCGTACACATGTAGAAATTCGTTCGTCTGTTATCGTGCCGACGAGCCGTTGGTAGCGGTGTAGGCTCAGCTTAGGCGGTGTCGAGTCGACATTGTGTCAACATGAGTTCGACTCGAAGACTTCCGAGATCAGTGATCGCAGATGAAGACAACGCCATCATACTATGCCTATGATTCATAGGCAACAATCTGATTGTGTCTGGATGTGCTTCATAAACGCTCAGAAGAGTCGTGCGGACCGCACGGTGCGGTACCTTTTTAATTCAAAGGATTCCAAGCCATTTTAATCTAGCGGTGCCACCATGAACGAAATGAATGGTAAGGATCACCCCAACCCGAAATTGTCCTGCAGGCCCATGTCGATTGCATTTGCGGTCACCAGCTCAACATCTCTCGTTGACACGACTTTAACTTCGTAGAGAAAGAGCTCAAATACTTTGGGAAGGTTTGGCTAGAAGATTGAACCACACGCTAGTCACTCCTCTGACAGCAGTGTCTACGCGCGTTGCATAACAGACAGGCGTTAGTCGGCTTTCCCACAGGATCTCTGGACTCCAGAGTCTAGAGGTCCCATCACAGCAGCGATGCTAGCTTACGGACGCTTCGACAATCGAGGGGTCTTGGCAGCGACGGAGCACCACCCAGGAGCTCAGTTTGGAATCTGCTACCTGACGCGCAAGTCCCCGCCCGCTTCAACCACCCGGCTCAAATCACCATGTTAGGGCTCACCTTCTCGCGTTGGTACCTGTTCGGCGCGGCCTTCATTGTGCAATTCTGCATCGGCTGCATCTACTCGTGGTCGGTGCTCAACCACCCCATCGACTTGGCTGTCTACGACGATGCCAAGAAGGGTCGTGCTGTCAACACCTTTTACATTGCTATCGGCGTCTTCGGCGCCGCTACGTCCACGATGGGCGCCACGATCGAGCGCAAGGGACCGAGGTGGGGTGTCTTCATTGGTACGACATTTTTCTTGATCGGTCACATTGTTACGGCTATTGGTATCCACTACCAGTCTATTGCCGTGATCTACATTGGTTACGGTGTCATCACCGCCATTGGTATGGGCATGTGCTACATTTCACCAGTATCGACGCTGCAGAAATGGTTCCCTGACTACCGTGGCACTGCCGCTGGTTTCGCCGTGGCCGGCTACGGTGCAGGATCCGTTGTGTGGAGCAAAGTGTATTTGCCCACGATTGATACCGTCGGTCTCTCCTGGATGTTTGTCTTGCTCGGTTGTATTATGAGTGCTGCCATGTTCTCATCCGCTCTGGTCCTCCGCGTACCGCCTCCCAACTACGCTGTTAACGGTCTCGACATTCACGGTGAGCGTGTCGATGAGCACGAAGTCTTAGAAGACAAGCTCGATGACACCTACAAGGCTGTCCAGACGCCTACGGATCCGGATGCCGTGGACCATGAGGGCGCTGCCAGATCGCAGATCAAGCAGCTGACACTCAAGCAGGCCATTATGACCCCCGACTACGTCTTCATGTATATCATGTTCTTCGGCAACCAGCTCTTCGGTGTCATTGTGCTGTCTCGTCTCTCAAGCATGTGCACAGATATCTTCAACAAGAGCGCTGGTACTGCCTCCGATATCGTGTCCATCAACAGCGCGTTCAACTGCTGCGGTCGTCTTGCCTTTCCTGCTCTGTCGGACTTCCTCGTCCACTACCTCAAACTTGACAAGACGTTCGCCCGCAAGGTGCTGTACTACTTCACTCTAGGTGCGCAGGTTGTCGTTCTTGGCTCGCTACCCACGGTTGTTCGCCACGAGAGCTACTCGGTCTTCGTCTTCGAAATCTTCGTGCTCACGTGCAGCTACGGTGGCGGCTTCGGCACCATTCCCGCGTTTGTGACGGAGATGTTTGGTGCCTACAACATTGGCCCCATGCACGGTATTATCCTGACGGCTATGGCCATTGGTGGCGTCGCTGGAGGACTCAGTTTTAACAAAACATACAACGACAAGATTGCCGACGGCATGAGCGTGGGTGAGGCATACATCGACAACATCCAGGCGATCTTTGTTGTTGTCTGCATCGGCTTCGTTGCGCTCTTCTTCGTGCGTACGAATGCCAAGGACCGCTTCGAGCCGGGCTACCACTACTCGGTATGTGGCAAGCGTGTCGTCAGCATTCCCCCCAAAGAGAAGGACGTGATGAAGCAGCAGGAGGCGGAAGTCGAAAAGCTGCCTGAGACTGCTGTTTAAGTACTGCCTGTGAGCTCAAGTAATATTGCTACGATATGCTTTCATCTTGTTCAACTTTGTCGTTGGTGCCGCACTGCAGCATTTACTGGTACCTCGTTACAACTTCAATTTTACCCCGTGCAGCGTTGTCAACATTATTGTTGACTTGCCGACAATTACATGTGCTAGACGTAGGAATATACAAGTTGTACGTGCACATGGTATCGAATCATACCGCTTGAATCATGCATGTGACCTCTAAAGATCACAAATACTCCGTTGTACGTACTGCTATTGAAATACAACTCTGAACAATTTGAACGCTGGATCATCCACTGTAGATACACGTTTCAGCGTTCAATCTTGTTGAATGTCTAATTTAGAGCTCTTACATGTAACTTGAGAGTCAAATTGAGACCCAAGTTGCAACTCAACGGAACGACTGTAAGCATGACCTTGACGATCAATGATGAGCATGAATTCATCAACTGCAAGGACCATCGTGGAGCCGACCCAAACGCAGGCTCGAAATGGGAAGTTGTCCCGTCGTGTGCAGCTCGCGCGCACCTTGGAGTCCTGTTTGTGTAAAATGGACCCCTGCTTAGAGGCAGTGCTTCTTATTTGTACATGTACTGTACGCACAGTCAGCGATTCTGTCAAGCGGTACCTTTCTGCAGGAAGATTGAAGCTAAACACATGTTGATCCCTACGCATGTACCAAATGATCCGTGGCTGAAGTTCGCGGTAAATGAAGGTTTATAAAAATATATTTAGACTGCAACTTCCTTCGTAGGTAGTAATATGATCGGTAAAATATTTAAAATAAATATTTAGCGTTGGGACAATCTAAAACCAAATATTAATACAATCTTAGATCAAAAAGTTTCTAAGAATCTAAATTGACAATCTAGATTCTTGGAAACTTTGTTTTATCGTTATCATGCCAATTCCTAAAGTCAAGGTGCAGCAAGATACAGAAAGGCATAGTCGACTCTGACTTCTATCATAACATGTCCGCCTTCTGATCAAACGATAATGGATTTCAGCGCAGTCTTGTATGCCCCGGTAGCAGTCACATTTGATCCTATGCTTGAGTTGGATGCTAACCACTGGTTAATGACATCACCGAGAAATAATCCTGCATCACTCTTGTAGCTCGTAAAGTTCTTGTCCATCAGAAAAACGTGGTGATCCTCTTCGACGTAAAACGTGGTAATGTGCGAGCTCACGGTTTGGTATGCGTCCAGGATCTTGGACATATTCGTGTAGAGATCCTCCCCCGACATTAGGTTTGGGAACGGGTAGCCTTGAATTCCTTCCTCCACAAGTGCGTAGTAATAGCGTTGAACCTCGTCACCTTTACTGTTGATGAAAAGCCATTTGGCTTCGGGTTTGTCTTCGATAAGTGCTTCGACTAGATCAATTATTGTAGCATTCTCAGTGCTACACACGACCGCAATGTCGGATGGAAAGGCAAGCCCATTCTCGCAACCGCCGAAGTACTCCACCAACTCTGGCACTGGATGGCTTTCGGGTAAGATCCCGACATAGCTATCTGCCATAATTGAAAACTGCGTTCTCTTAGCATCGACATCCCACATGTCAGCGATATGAGCACTGAAGAACTGCGCACCGAGTGACCCAGCGCTAGCTCCCGCCACAACCAAATTGTCAACATCCGGAAAGTTTTTAAGTGCCCAATCCAATGCCGACTTGGAATTGTTGTACCCGTTCATAATATGAACGGAAAAATACAATTGTAATTGTTCACTAGTGTATATTGTCTGGAACAATATTGATTGTGAGGACCA
>NBNE01002042.1:0-10106 GCA_002215365.1 Phytophthora megakarya | reverse complement strand
CACGCTATCTATCAACTCCAAATCCCCATGGTTGGTCATATGTAGTTCACTCAACGCTTACTGACTCGCGAGTAGTGTCTACGAAGTCCAAAAGACGAACCTCCTTTCTGCATAAATCTATAATAGATCATATCGTTTTGTTTTCAATTTGTTTGATTATGTGAATAATATAGATTAGCTATCCAACCGACATGGATATTCATATTATTGCTATCATACAGTACACCCTCAATGCACAATGGGTATGGTACATAACGTCAACATGTCCGCTCATAGAGTTAAACTCCATTGTACTTCCCAATATAAGGTGTTTTCTTGGTTGATATTGGCAAACACATGGACACACGTTATGACCGGAATGTTCTATATGATACATCAATACCAAAGTTTAAACCTTGTGGTGCACACGAGAAAGGGTAGTTCACCTCGCTTTCAAAAATCGGCTTGGTCGCTCTTAATAATGATCAATGCCCATCGATTGGTGTTCTCGGCTGCCCGGTTAGTCTACCTTGCCGTTTGTGAAACGTGTGTGACATCGTTTCTTTAGATTCTGTTGATCTCTTTCATCAAATTGTTGAATTAACTCCGTAACGTGGTGTAGATTCACTAGAGGTACCCGCATCGGATTCTTTTCCATCACACGCTAAACTTTGGTTTTGTGTCACCCCAAGTCAATTCCGTTTGCCAATAATTGAATGTGCAATCTGGTCAATCGTACCATCATACAGGAGTACTTCGTGGGAAAACATGAAACACGCATCGTAGTTATGTAGGGCTTAAAAGAGACTATCTTGATCACGGGATGTTTCTTGAGTCGCAATGATAGGTTGATTTCATATGCATGTTTAGGGACTATGTGTATGACGGAACACCGCCGAATCCAATTCAAAACCAACTTGTACAAATTGAAAATGTCGGTATGTACTGTCTATACCCTTTGTGTTTCAGTGATATTGAACAACGACCTTGAACTATTGCTTCATCCTTTCTTGATAGTACACATCCCTCATGCTAGTCTGCGCATCCTTCAAAGCTTTTTGATTCAGAAATAGCTTTATGCGGGTTATGTGTGACGGAACTTTTATCGGTTTCGAACAGAGACATCTTGGTGCTGAAGATAACGGCGGAATTATTTGTTCATTCCAATCATCTGATAATACACAGCAACGCAGGTATTCATGAAGTTTACGGATGGTGCACTTGATCTGGCTATCACGTGGAGCTTGGTGTGGGAAAGTCGTTGTATGTTTGGTGCACACGTTCTTGAATAATTGACGCGAAAACTTAAAATAACCTGAGTTTCGTGATTCGAAACAATGGCTATCGATATTTCGTGCAGTTTTCAAATATTATTGATCAACAAAATTTGGACTTTGCCGGCTTAAACCTTCTGGGGTGTTGCTATGACGTGGAACATTTTGTAAGCCAAAGAACGATTACCCAAATGGAATTGTTCCTGGGCTAGATGTCGGGTAAACCAGTAATGAATACATCGATGTACAGCTCTATAGTTCGTCTTAAATATGAAATGGTTTTATGAATTCGGTTTTATTAAATAGCAGCTCGTTACATCCAAAACAGTTGTCCCAGCTTCTTCATTTTCCTCTCGCTTTGAAAGCTTTTCTACGCTTCTAGTGGCGGTCTAACATACATCTCTTACCGTAGGAATTCTTAATTATTGGTTGATACTATGTCGGAGTATGAATGTTATCCAAAGCAGTACATTACCTTTGCTAGGCCCGGCTAGCTTACCGGACCGGCATCGCTTAACCGAACCGGACTATCTCCACATTGGTGGCTGTGGGGACGCTGCGGCTTCTATCTCGATCTTGGTGGATCGCTTCTCTGCAGTCTCCATCGTAAGCGGAGGTCACTTTGTAATTCGCTAGCAACCGCCATAACCTCTTCTACGATCTCGAATCGCGACCTATACCGCTTCTTCTCCACGGACGATGCTAACCATCACTACGTCTGTAACTTCTGCAACCCAATCAGCTTCCTTCAAGTGGCTACACCAATTTCGTGGGCCACTTGAAGGATAAACATGCTGATTACAAGTACGGCTTCGAGGCCCACCTGAGTAGACAGGCGGGGTGTCTCACGGTGCACGGCTTCGTCAGCCCTGAGGTCGTCAATATGTACCAATGGATGGAATGGATCGTCGATCACAACATGCCTCTCAGTGAGGTCGGCGATCCACTGACAAGGGCCAGGTCGAAGCTGAAGCCCACCTGCTCCAAGTCCATGAAAGCATACCTCTCAACTACGGTCGTAGCGATCGAGGACAGGATCGCCACCGAACGCATTCGGCCTCGGCCTTATGGTCGACAGCTGGACCCACAATTTAAAGCTCTACGTCGAGCTGTTCACAGTGTTTTGGCAGTCGACCAGCTCCAGCAGCTGTTGCTAGCGATCGCTCCAATGGTAGAAGGAGAACATACTACCCAATCACACTGCGAGTTCATGAAGAAAATCACTGCGATTTTCGCCCAGTCAGAATCGACTTTGGCGTTTCTGATTCGCGACAATTTTGCCACCAAACGCGCAACCTGCGACACGGCTGCAGATCCCGCTGATTGACGGGGCGTCGCACCGTTTAACTTGGCTGTCCACGCATTTCTCGAAGCTCAGAAACAACCTGTGGATGCCGTAAGCACACTGACGCTAGCCCTTCGGGCGATCAACAACCGCGCTGCTGTGACCAAATTTTACTCCTTGGAGCTCAGTCTACGACATGCTGGCTCGGTACGTGCGAATTCGCGATGCAGCTAAGCATGTGGAGGCTGATTTTTATTTGATCCCCAACGCAGCCATGGATCGCCGCATCGAGGCACTTCTAGCAGATCTGAAGGTATTCAGCAGCGTCACCGGTAAGTTGCATTTGGAAGGCTTGTCGCTCGCCGCATTTTTCGCGATAACTCGTTGTATTCCGGGATACTATTATCAGGTGCAAATGTGAGAAGATCTAACTTGGTTTTGAGCAAGGTTTTTGGTAACGATGTTTCGTGCTGTCGTCGGATATGCCTTAAAACTTGGTTGACATCGGTATTAATTGCATGGCGACATATCCCACAGACAAGCAGTCCAAACCGAGCATTGTACTCTACTCCTTCATCGAGCAAAACGTTTGCGCGAAAACATACTGCTATAGTCGGGTTTGGCAGCACTCGATCTTTCTTTTGGCAACCTCGTTTGTGTGTGCGGATATGTTTTGGGTCCGGGAATGATGATGTACAATTTGGGCATTCAAATACTCCAGCAATCCGTTTGACAGTAACATATACAGGTTCATCATTATCGTTCCCATTGTACAAAGCACACTTTGCTTTGGTTTGATGAGCAACCCGAACGTGTTTTTTTTTTTTTTTCGTTTCGCATTCGCCCCAAGCACTTCTCCACACTGATGACACGGATACATGTTCGGTGCTGACAACAGCAAGCCGAGCATCCTGCTGTCGCAAAGTCCTCCTCCTTGTCTTGTTCCGTCTCGCCACTGCTGTTGCGCCATTTGAGCGTGGGACCGCACAACGTCATGGGCTTCTCCAACTTCCCGATGACCTCACGTTCAGCCACAGACAAGCGTGCATTGCCATTTTTAGCCTTCCCATAAAATATCCTAATAGCATATAAATTAGTACACAGTGTAGCAGCACGTTTATCCAGTAAAAAGTACTATACATTCCCAACTACAACTTCGAACACCGCGCAATTCACCACACTTTCCGTCGTATTCAAGTTTGGCTTCATCGCCGGGAACCGAGAAATTATCGAGTCGAAAAGCGCACGGATGCCAGCGCAGAATCCAAAATTTAACAATAGCTTAAATCACAATACTCCTTCAGAATAACCGCAAGTTCTCCACGCAAGTTACCGCTAAGTTAAAATAATCCAAGTCGGTAGGCTCCACTCCTTGTTGAAATAGTCACACTAAACTGCATCGTAAAATTCGCAATCGATACCAGCAGTTTTAAATTGTACCACAGCGAGATCTGTAGAACTCACACTCAATAAAATGATTTGCGGGGTTGGACCTACCGATTGCCAAACAACAAGCCGTCCGATGAGTTTGTGCTCGCTGTGGGAACTTATAGGAGGCGTCACTTAATGGAATTAGCCTGAGAAGTTCAGTCCAGAAATCATCCAGCTCTGGCGGAGAGCACACGGAAGGGCACTGACACGACTCCGGTGGCGACACTGTACACACTGATGCGGCTGCAGTCCCCCCCAACCAGCAATCGAGTTGAGCGGCTTTTCTCGTAAATGAAGATGTAGCTGACCCCGCAGCGATCGTCGCTACTACCAGTGAACGTCGAAATACTGGTGTTTCTGATAACTAATCGCAGCTACTGGGATTTAGGTACAGTGTTTGAGGTCCACTAAAACATGTAGTGCCGTGCTGCTTGTAGGAAGAGCCCCAAAAAGAGAACAATGATTTTCTTATTGTCAATGATTAACCATTGTTCTACCGTGTGTTGCATTAATTATTATCCGGACAGATTGTGTCTCCGTTCCATGTACGTTTTATTTTTCTATCCCTCCTCCTACGTCCATTCACGACGCTTTTAACACGACTACTTGACTGTATATAGGGGTTTTGTTGATGAGCTTTTGATCTGCACATCTCGGTGAAACCCGGAACGTACAGGCAGACGGAAATTCCCGCATCGACAGTACTATTATGAGCGAGACGATTGCATCGCAGGGCGCAATAGCGATTAGGACTTTGGCATTGCGATAAACTGCGTATTCGCAGCATGTTTCTATAAAGACAGTAGGCGTCTGTAGACTGGCCGCGGATTACTCAACAAGATGCTGGGTGGAGATCTGGGTCTGGCGGCTATACTCGTGCAACACCTATTGGAGAGGTATTTTAAGTGCTGTGGACGCTGGGCCGGTGCTGACGTGATTTCAAATAGGTGATGTCAGACAGGAGAAGACCAACCTCGGAGGGTGCAGTGTGAATGTGAAGAAGGTAAGTTTACTCGCACTTTGCAGTACCAAGATCGACTGGGTTTATGCTTTCGATGTGTTCCGTGAGATGCGACGACGTGGATGGATGGCTTAAATACGGACTACACTCATGTAAACTCGCGCGCTACAGTACAGTCCTCTCATCCATAAACGTGTTATTGTGCTTAATGTGATGATGGCGCAAATGTTTTTCGCACTCCCACATGCTAGATTGGTGATTGTGGGTTGATATCCGCGCATGATGCCTTGACCTCCGAATGTGTTTGCGTGGAAGAGGAAGAGGGAGGAGGCGGTGGTAGTGGGTGGCGCCGTGGTATGCGGTCTCGCTGTGACTGTGGGGAAGTGCTACAAGAATGAGCGTGCGAGTAGTAGTGCTTTTCTGGACGATGAAAACAGTAGGCTGTGAAGGCACATACTGGACCAGTCTGAATTGCAGTTGCTGTACATTCATCTAGTGATGAAACATAGATTAAGTAGTTACATTGCCAATGCTTGGGTACGAAGTCAGGACGAATATGCGCAGCATCGGCAACGTCGTTGACGCTGTTGGCGTCTTTGTCGGTGTCTATCGGGGTTATAGCCGCCATCGATGAACACGTGTGGGTCGTGGCGTAAGCACTAGTTTCATCGGTTAGTGCGACGGGTATGAGCGCACCGCTCGACAATTCCACCGTAGCACATATCACCAGCCAGGGACCGGAGACATGAATCACTTCACTCAAGTCAAAGGAATCAGTCGTCGAATGCCGTCGGGCATGAAAAGAAAAGTGTGGGGCTGGGCCTCTTCGCAGGGACAGACTTGATGCGGCGACAGTGTCGCAGAAGACAGGCCACGTTTGTGGCGATTTCACGAGCGGGTGTGCTAGCACTTAATCCAGGAATTTATTTCTAAGTAGTAACGGCAATGTCACCCGCTCGAGAGTGCTAACGGTGTCGTGAGTTTAGCTGAGGAAAATCTTCAAACGCGATAGCATATGTGGCCGTGGGCATAGTTCAGCATATCACCGAAAGATATCAATCCATAACTACGTGCTAGTAACCCCTCGTTGAATGGAGATATGCCTTCTTTAACCGGAAAGGTAGCGTCAGCACTGAATAGGCGGAACGTAAGCGATTGCGAAGATGCGCTGTGGTTGACCCAGCTAGGATGGATGGGGTGTTATAGTCTAAGTCGGCAGACGGGAGGTGCGTTCCATGGGGAGTCACGCTCTCATATTGGGATATCGAAATCCGGAAAGTCCAAAAGGATGAAGACGGACTTGCAGCCGTCATGGGCTTCCCAACATCTCAACGCTCACTACTGGGGTCCTTCGAACATGTCCCTTCCGAGGGATTAACGTTTCGACAGCCTCATCCAAATGCTCTCGTGGTGTGATCCCTCGATGGCATTAGGGGTGGCGCTGTATAGCGTCACCAGCCCTGCGAGGGTGTGTGTCAAACCGGACACAAGCGAGCTCCCGGACGGGTCGTACAAACGACATCCCTACCACTGGTAGTGTTCAGGTAATAAAACAGGTGGCGAAGCGAGAGTTGGTGTAGAATCGGTGGGTAATACTCGCATTGCACGCGAGTACACATGGTATCGAAGCGTGCGTAGCGCAGGGCCCCCACGATTCGCTAGACGTCCTAAATACACGCGCGGCACATTTGGCACGAAGCCAGGAGCTAAAGTGACCAGAAGGTGTTGTGTCTGGCGATTGTGGCACGTGCTCATCATCCGGAACGATTATCGCAGAGGTGGATCGGTCGGCCGGCTTCGCTGTAAGATCACCCGACAGCACTTGCTGCGGCGTTGGTATATCATGTCGTGATCCTTTAGGGCACGACTAGGGTATATGGCACGATGTCGGTGAACACTTCTCGTATAGGAGATGTATAGCGCTGTCAGAATCAGAAGGACAACCAGGATCTAGGGACCTCCGGAATTTTGGACACTCAGGATGACAAGTCAACCTGAATGGACATGCCTCCTTGTGTTGTCCCTGTCGGTTCGATTGATTCGGCGGAACAGTTATTTCACCCGGGAGTTGTCCAGGATAAATGTATTCAAGGATGTGGGGTGCAACCCGCAATTCAGGATCGGCACTGGGGAGAGGTTAGTAGAACACGAGGAGGTCTCACCGTAGACTAACCTAAATATGCAGCGTTCAATATACGTCACTAATATGTAACCGTTCTTATTCTTTCGGACCCTTCAACGGTGGGTCTTCTCACCAGTCTGACTTAGAGCGACGCACGCAGGACAATGGCCAATCCTGGATGCACTCTTTTCTCACGCGCACCACCCTGAATTCCAGGGACTTCTTATCAATTAAATACACTTCCTTTCACTTCTTAGCAATTCTCAATACAAAATCCAGGGGTGATCACTAGCAAACCTCCTGAATCAAAGTCGTTAATATGAAATGCGGGTACTTACTTGCGCGAATACCCTGAAATATGGAATAGTCAGGATCAACCCAAGCCGCACGATCGATCTTGGCCCCCTGCTACCTGGACCTTGAAACTTGTTGAGAGTCCACACAACGTACTTGTGCGTCGATTCAGACTTAGTGGTCCTCAGATCGGGCTCCTCAGCACGTTCAGTAAGGCAGCTTTCCTCACTTAACTCTTCCACGGCAAATTAAACTCTATTTAAATCTGAATGTCTTACAATCTTCTGTCTTCTTACGGTCTTCTTCTTGGTTCCCTTTGCACACGCAGCAATGATGACGGTGCTTGCACATCCTGATTTCTCGACTTTAGTGTGGGGAGGGTAGACACATCACATGTTGATGGTTTCCGCAGAATTGCGTGTCAGTCGATGTCACCACGTCGGGACAAACTTATGTATGTGGACCTTGATCCTGAGTATTCACGTCCAGGGCGGCTTCATCCTGGATGGCCCGCACACCAGGAAACTTGTAAATACTCCACGCACCAGGGCGATTTCATTCTGGCTGGTTATCGTAACTGGAGTCTTGGAAACGCTCCACACACAATACCCAACCATGTCCACACTTGGTCGTCCAAGGCGAACTATCACTCCTGAACGTACTCTATCATTGTTGGTAATTCTGGTAGTCACTCGTCGCACATCACTTGGTGACACCACTTAGACGCTCGTTGACACACTCGTAGTTGGGATTGATAGCTTACCATCAAGTCAGGACAGGTGGCCGCCCGAGATACGTTCTTCAAAATGCCCTTCTACCTTTCTTATGTATCTGACGTCAGGGTATCGGTGACTCGGACCGAGTGGTTCACTTTATCCTGGATGTTTTCCAAATCCTGGTTGGTCATTCATCCCGGATGACGTTTCATCCTGGATGACCACTTGGTATCCATGGCCCCTTCCTTGAACACACACCTGCTAGCACCGTTTTCATCCAGAACGATATTTCTCCATGTCACACGCAAGCGCCAGCTCTGAACCCATTGCACTCGGCCAATCCGTGCTCTACTTCATCCCCTCATCCGTCAATCTCTCAAAACTGCAATCCGCATCGCCACATGTAGGCGACTGGGATACTGTTGGTGACTGGAACCTACTCGTTGGAGACCCTATTGACTGGAGTGGGAACCTGACAGCGGGCTGGGCAGGCACTTGAGCTGTAAGCAGGTATGTAGGGACGTCGATGCAGTATTGATAGTAGGTGGTGCTTAGGTGTTCGAGAGCCGCGCGTTTGTAGCAATGAAGCGGTCATGGATAATAGGCTAGTAGGAACGAAGGTAGGTCGGAGTGTACTTGTGCTGAGTCAAAACCTTGCGACCGGAACCTTGCTATGTCCGTACGAACTAGCCCGAGCTTATCTGTTGCTGCTATGTCCGGTCAGAAACTATTTTCTGCAGTTTGGCTGTGATATCACGTGCCCTGTCTTTTGTGTGGTGAATACAGCCATTCTGATTCGTACAATCCAGGAATCATAAACTAATTAGGCCACTTTTGACAATACATCGTTCTTGGTGTCTTGATATAAATTCCTCACAGGCTATTTTCTGTACACCCATATTTGTTACCGCAAGCGTTTAGTAAAAAACGGCTAACTGGAAAACGTGAAGGTCAAACCACGTGTTCGGAACAACTATTTACCGGAGTATGGCGTAATGGACCCACAACAACGTCAGAACCTGTAAGTCAATAACTAACAACTGTGCAAATGGTTTCCACTAGTAGGAACTATGTCGAAAACTTATACCAATTTTAGTATGTGCGGGGGCTAATCGGACAAGCAAAAAAATTACCGCTGGTGCCATAGTTGTAACTGCGTGTTAAATGACCCCTAATCACTCAAACTCCCAAATTCACTGGATCAACTCTCATATCTTAAACATTTATTATAGTGTTCTGCCATTTCCTCCGCTCGCTTGGTTAGCTATCATTTCGTAACCTGTCGTCGTTGATAGTTCGTACCATAGCGCCCATTATTGACGCATAGCCGATCACTTGTCGCTAAGCGTGTAGTATTCGTACATACCGTGTATTAATAATATTTGTGAAATGGAATGCGCTTCAGAGATCATACGTGTCACGACGGATCAAGGTTTTGATCAATATTGTACTTAAAAACCAATTATATAATTTTTAGTCTATTTGATTGATTGTAAAATTGACCTTTAGCATGGACTAATCCACAATTGGCCCAAAATCATATTTGGCTGTTCAAGGGTTTATAGTGTGGGTTGTAGATTTAAGTGCAAATGTTAAAGGGTATTTTCGTCGACAATGTAGTCGTCGAGCCTAGTGTTAGTGACGAGACGACTGTTTCTCTCCTTGGGGGCCTTCCTAAACACCGGAAATCTTCCAAATACAAATCGTTATAGGCGGATATATTTCTTTTTCGTAACATGTCAAATGTTTCTGCTATATTCTACAACACACTGGCTAGGGTTGTTATTCAGGCTAACGTCAACTAGATAACCTGAACATGATGTAATATGCAACGTACAAATTAAGAGTGGTTAAACAAGTCAACGTCATACGAGCCAACCGGAACATGGTTTCCCAAAACTGTACTAAGAGAACGGTCACTCTGAACTTGTGACGAGTACAGCCAGCGAATACCGCCAACACTATGCCGTGTCGTAGGTTCGGGTATTACTCGATAACCACATA
This sequence comes from Phytophthora megakarya, assembly GCA_002215365.1. Taxonomy (NCBI): domain Eukaryota; phylum Oomycota; class Peronosporomycetes; order Peronosporales; family Peronosporaceae; genus Phytophthora; species Phytophthora megakarya. Next base: position 40 of record NBNE01002042.1, on the reverse strand, counting down.
ACCTTCTGTAAAACAGACGCATCAGGAATTATGGTGACGT
>NBNE01002041.1:0-10110 GCA_002215365.1 Phytophthora megakarya | reverse complement strand
GGGGTGATCGCTACAATCCTCTTAAATCGCAGGGTACTATGAAATTCAACAATCCCATACTAGATGCACTTATGGTGACACAAAGACATCGTCTTACCTTCCAGCTGCTCCTCAGACATGTTGGCCCATCACAGCACCGCTCACAGTTGCCGCAGTTCTTGCTGTCGCTTGGTAGGCTTGCTGTAGTTCGGGCTGAAAATCGTCACGCGAAATGCCCGGATTTCGTGCGTCGTACTTACCACAAAATCGTAACTAAGTGAGGTTTCTGAAAAATTTTCGTTGATTGGGAAGTTTCGTGAATTTATATTTTACGGAAAACGTGACGTTTTGGTAAAGCAACCATAATGACCTTAAAGCTACCCTTGCACGGTTTTGTTAGGTTCGAGGTACCGACTTCGGACCCACATCAAAGTTTTAACCGAATCGCACTGGTCCATAAGAGAGCACATAACATGTGCTCTTTACTGGATCAGTGGGATAAGTGGAGTGTAACACGGCAATCACATTTAATAAAAGCAGATCGATTAAAACAGCCAGATAGCCGCCGGATAAGTAGTGAGAAAGCTCAAACGCAAGCGATAGTGTAGCGAGCAATGAACTTGTTGCTCCTCCACAAGTACTACAGGAATGGGCTGGTAGTGACTGGCTAAAGTAGCTGACACTTCACGAGGACGACACGACCATTTCATAATTTTGCTTGTTCTACCATGGCACATCTACTGCGCCAGCGTAGCAGCCGCAGAAACTGCGCCGGTATAATGGTAAAATATTATTGTCAATATCTATAGTTGGTGATGAAGTCCCCATTTATAATCAGTGTGCACTCTGATTCAATCTATTTTTTACCTTCATTTTCTTGGCCCTACTTATATGAGACAGGAATGGGTAGGGTTGACCTATATACCACCGGTAGTTTCCTAGATGAGATTCTTAGGGGGAAATCCTGTGTTAAAGGCCGGAGGGACAACGTTCCCTACTATTACTGAATACTGAAACAAGTTACAAAAGATTTGTTTATGACACCTTTCTCGAAGAACCGTATGTTATTAACCCCAAAGACAAAAAATAACTAAATAGGCTGAATGAGATCTGTTAGTCAATTAGCTGAATTACTCAGTTTAGCGCTCGCTTTCCTCGTCTAACACATGATCTCGCCTACATTGCTATTCTGGTTTAGAATCTTATTGAGTAGTAATTAAGGGTGAGTTAGCTGTATCGGTCAGACCGCAATTCAACACGAAGAGACTTGATTAATTGACGTCTAGCATATATCATCGATGAGCACAGCGTCGCTATAGCCTATATATCACACTCGGCTATGTATAAGAAGCAATTATTTAACGATGGGGACGGCGGTCTGCAGTACTGAAGATCGTCGTTCCCCAAAGCAACTCAATGGAGCAAAGCGACTGAGATGCTCCAATGATAGTATTTGAATACTTGCTATGCCTATAAATTTGACACCAAATGGTGAATTTAAAGAGAACCTGTTACTTAAATTTTGTATCAAATCGATACCTACCATTGGTGTAGCAGTGTGTCCTGTAGGGCAGGAAATGGGATACTTTTGAAAATACATATCCGAATTTTAACAGGAAGAAGGCATATTCTCTAGCTAAGCGCACCACTTAACGTTAAAAGAACCGTCATTCGTGATTTCTCCAAAACATGGTATGGGAATTGATACGCGAACCGAAGGACGATACAGCGACATACTAACGTTTTCTTCATCGCATCGCTCAATGGGGTCAAATGCTATTGTATTGACGTTAATAGATGTCTCGAGCTGAAGGCATGCCGAAGCTACCCCAATATCGAGCATCCATTAACGTCGAAGCAACGCATTTACCCTCCCGGTCATTCGTGTCGTAATTTTTCGACCTGAGGAAGCCGGGTATGTTCTGTATCTCTTGAACACGTCCGAACTCCAGTGACCGTGCTGCTGAATCCGGACGGGGTCTGCGCCTCCTTCCAGTAGCGCTGTGGCGCCTCCCATCCGTAATAAGTGGTGGTGGTGGCGACTCCGGATTGGTGTACAACCACCCGCAGTAGCTCGGACATGATTTTTGCTGAAATCATCCGGTCTTTTGATAGGGAGCATACGGGGTCTTGATGCGATAACCCAATGGACTTGGCGTGCTGCAGCAGTAGTATCGCAGCGAATACCGGACACAGCGGTGGACTAGTTTCCTTCTCAAGACAGCGCATGGTACCGTCACCGAACTGATCATTCTTGCTTCCTCGTAGTTGCAGTTGAACTAATATTGCCGACTTGATCGCTAGTGTTGGTTGATCACCGCGTCCAAAACATGTAGATCCCGCACTTGGATGCAATACTCATGACGTCTTCCATCCACAGTTAGGTATTCGGAGCGGCGTAAGAGGAAGAAAAAGCCCTGCACCGTAGCCCCATAGAGCACGCGGTGGCGTGGGTTGGAGAAGTCTGTAATCTGCACAACATGCTTTCAGTGATTAGAATTCGAGGTTTCGCCGGTTTTGACGCACATCATAGCCCTCGGAGGGCGAGTAAATGAGTATCTGGGAGTTGCGGACGCTTGCCGTACCGGATGCAATGATACCAGGGAATGTGGCTGAGTTTGGTCCGAATGGGTGTCAAACGTGGTCGCTCGGCGATACCACTTGAAATCCAGTAGTGAAGGGTGAACGCAACCAGTTGTAGCGATTGAGCTGATGTATCGTGCTCTGGGAGCCACTTTGGCATTCCGACCGCTGTGCGAAATCGGCACAACTGGCGCCATGACGATACATAGGACTTTCTTGACGAGTCGGGAAGGGAACGCAATTGAAGGTTGAGATTTGTGTGTCGTAAATCCTCCTGTGTCGGTGCTACTTGGATTTCCTGCCAGTCACAAATCGTGTTAGTCCAGCGCCGGAAGTTTGCTCCTTCTCACGGCCTTGAGCCAAGGTCCGCTAGGGTGTTTTGAGCTCCGGCCAGGTGCGCCGCAGATACGCGTATGCCAAATTGGGCTTCCACAGCGCCAATGATGCGACTCAGTTCTTGGGAGTATGGGTTTTTACTCGATAACGTGTTGCACCATGATACTGCAGATTGGTTGTCAAGCCATCAGCGTACGTGTGTCAGGTCCGAGCTTCCAACTTGAGGCCATTCATTTCCCCAACTTACAAGCGCTAGAACCGCACTGAACTGTTCGCGTACGTTGATCGTGAAGTTACTAGTGCTTCGTTGCGGGGTTTCTTGCATGCTTGAATCATCTTGCGTTCTTTGCCATCAAACCGGATGCGTAGATATGACCGACGGGCGGGGTGTAGGACACAGAGGTCTGTATCACTGCCGTCCATGTAAAGATAACCCAACGGTACTGGGAGACCTACGTAAATTTGCAGAGGACCAGAACGTAGTCCACCTTGTCGAGGATGAATCAGAACCACAGGAGATCCAGCATGGATCCGTCAGATAGTTTCTTGGATCCATGCTGTGGTGACACTCGCCTATGCGTCACTAATCGCTGGTAGAATGGTTTTGTGCTACGGATCCAGGAACATGCATGTCTTAGGCTTCCCAGTAGATTGCACAACTGATGTTTCGTGACATTTCCCACTTGCACGAGTTCGTCGATACGAAGTGTGGCTTTCAGGACCTTATCTGTCGGCATCCCCACCGTGCGGGCTAAGCTATTTCATTCGAGTCCGACGATAACAAGTGTCGCCGTCCACGGTGAGAATTTGGCTTCATTAATCGACCTCGGTCCCAATATTGCTAGCATTGCAAGCCGTAGTGTAGCCTCTGCTAGCTCCAGTCGATTGTCGGGGTCAATTTCGAGTTGGCCATGATCGTCCACATATTCAAGCCCAAAGCATGGTTCTGTGTCGTGTGATGAAGGGCCCATTCAGCTTGGGATTTCTCGTTGCACTAGCTGAGAATTTGCCCGGCCGAAGTCATCATAATATCACGTCGATCCCGACCAACCGAAAGGGAGGGTGAGATCGATAATAGCGGCGTTATATTCCGCTATCGTGCCAGCAAACCAACGCGAAATTCCTGCAGCCAGCATCAGATGACGGAAGGAGCTGCGACATCGCCTTTGAGTAGTTTGACGACCATATTCAGATACTTATGATTCAGGTCTTCGATTCGCTTCGCAAACAAGTCCACACAACATATTTTAACTGGCGGAATTCAATCTTTGTTGGGCATTGCGTTTGTTGCTGACGTCGTCGGGAATGACAGGTTGTGAATGCGACGGGCCTCGACTCGTGGGTCGACGGCTTTCTTCGGCACACATCCAAACGGACTAAATCGCAAGATGTTCCACTGACGAGCGACATCTAAGTCCACTACCAGATACGTACCATCATATTGGCCTTGACGAACGCTGCACCTTAACGCGTTGAGAACTGGACGGGCTGAATTGTGGTTTTTAGGTACATTTGAACTGCCGATGTGAATTGTAAAGACATGCTGAACGCCACTAGAAATTATGTTGACTACGAGATCGTGGAATTGGAAGTCGCGCAACAAGACTGAGGTCCAGCCTGCATTTAAAGCCCTGTTGGGGCGCTCATCATGTGCTGACAGGTTCCTCCAAAGCTGCACCAACTCGAGAAGGCTCACGCCAGAGACCTGCACCAGTTCTGACAATGCTCTCTTCCTTTCGTGGTCCAGATGTTAGGCGGGAGTGGCATCACCGGACAAACATGCTGCAACGGAGGGAGGTGGCTTAATCTTGTGTCTCTTGAACGTTTCAAATTATTCATTGTGACGACAACGCTCATGATCTCGCAGCCGTATCTTTAAAGGCGCTTGTATAAACTTGGTCAGCGCGACAGACACGGGGAACGAGATTGGGGACAACCTAGCCAGTTTTGCGTTGAGGATAAGGTGGTTTTGAGTCCGCCATATTTCTGGATGATATGGTTTTTCACACACACCGCGAGCTCGGTCGGTTGAAAATGAGCAAGGCTGTCAATAATGCACTGGTCTTAAAATTTCGATGGGCAGCCTTGTTGGGCCAGGAAGCAAAGACATACCGAGCGAGTACCTTGCCGGGGTAATGCGCGAAACACGTCATCAGGAAGAAGCCGCCGTCGTTTCTGGTTGCCGTGATCACTCCGATGCTGTTGTTGGTGACGGATTTGACTCGGATCTTCGGTACGAGGTCTCTTGCTGTATGAACGTGTGACTTCGTGTGCAGATTGTAGTGCTTCATATCGTTCGCTGGATATCACGTTAAGGATGCCTAAGTATTCCGGTCTGACATCGAAAATCTTAGCTGGGCGACGTGGCATGAACCTACCCCGGTACGGACGAAGTCCTCCACCCTTCAGCGATAATTTTCGGGCACGTCGTCGAACCAACAGACGAGTGTATCCACGTCCGCCGCCGCCCTCGATCCTTGAGCCTGAATGGCAACAGCGAACCGCCAGGCTGCAGAGAGTAAACTTCGAGTGACTTAATTGTAAAACGCTTTTGCACATGCAATCAGCAGCGATAGACTGTCCTGCAGCTCCACCATTGACACCGACTGGCACGGTTCTGGGAAGTTCACGCTCGTTGGAAAGTTGTTCATATTCACCGTTGTTTCACGGCGCCAACGCTGGCGTGCCGCAAGGTCGAAGCGCTCTAGGTGCCCCACGGAAAGCCCCCGAACACCAAACCGAAAATCATACAGGCACATCAAGACGGCTGGGTGTGGCTTAAAAGATGTGGCGTGGGAAGAAATTGTTAGCTCAATAAATTGTGACGGGACTTCACCAGAAAAAAGGCTTCGGGCACGATGGCATCGGGCACGACGCGTTGCGAAAGGCTTGGTCGGAAGTTTACCTTTGGTCCCCTTGGCCATGGGTGTTGCTCAATATATCGGATGGTGCCGGAGGAACGGGTCGATAGATCCGAGGCTCACCGGATGGTTCTGCGGTGGCTGGGCGCTTCCGCTTGGTTCCGTCTCCTTGAGATATATAAAAGGTCAGTAAATGTAGTTTCCGAGCCAAAACCGCCACCAGTTCTGATTGCAATTGCTCATAACGGTGCTCAGGTGCTGTCTCCTCAATTGAGGGGACTATTGGTGCTGGTTCCTCCCGGGCCATGGCGGCAAGCAGTTCGTCAAGAGATGTGTTAGGTTCTCTCTGTCGGGACAGGTGCTGCGTGTGGGTGGATTGTTGAGCATGAATTGTTGGAGATGGCTCAGCGACTCCAGCTTCGAGTGACTTTGTGACGCCGGCTCGGTTGGAGAGGGTTCATCGCAAAACGCTGTACCAAGCTGGATATGATGTGGGATTTGGCGGTCTCCATCAACAAAGTAGGCGTAGTCAATAGCATGTTGCGTTCGAAACCGCCGCGATGATCCATCTGATGGGTCGACCCATTCGAATGTGTCTGTGGGTCGCGGGAGACAAGCTGGAGAGAGAATACCGTCGAGAAGTTTGTTAATGTTGCGATTACTGGTGGGAGACGAGAGATCGAGCAGCCTGTCCAGTATTGTGCCATGATACCTGTCGTGTTGGTTGGGCGACGTCGAGTTTGGTTTGAGTTGACAGGCTTGTAGCAGTAGACATATGATTGGATCGATTTCCTCAGCCTTATTGTGTAACAAGGTGATGTGGCGAAGCGCGATCTGCGAAATCGCGTTGACGCAGATCTCGATACCACGGGCGCCCGGACACCGACTAACAAAGGGGGTCCTCCGATGATCCGTGATCTGGTTTTATTCTTGCTCACCTTGTGTACCCGATGGCGGGCGGGTTACGACCTCCTGGGTGACTCGTTCGATGTATATCCGGAAAGGGTAGAATGAAGGAGCTTGAGATAGCGCGGAACTTCTTCGCTCTACCTCGTTGAGGTCGGGCTCGGTCGCTGATGAGTCCTAGTGTCGTGATCTAGCTGCCTGGTAGTTGATCCAGGTCTTTGGGGGGCCAAATGCGGAGAACTTGCTCCTTCCTTGTAGATGCTTGCCGCTTCCAATAGCGGGGAACTTGGTGGATTGAGATCCGATGTGATCTTCGGGCTAAGCAATCAGTGCCTTCCGATCAATAACAAATACTTGAGGACAAGTCACTAGGTAGGACAAAGCTGGTCGAATATATTATCCAGGCTTAACCGCTACGCTAAGTCCTGTGTCCTTACCGTCTGCGCGCTTGAGGGGCCAAACTAATCCCCGATTCCAGGCGAAGGCGGACACTTGTGCAGCTTAGAGCAAATTCAAGTCTGTTTACTTTTATCCCTATGTCCACTAACTTATTCTCAGCTGCTTCCCTACGATCACCTGACATTTGGATACATACCTCATCTTGGTATCGGCGACCCCGACCTGTGATCTTGAGTCATTTCTTGGTCGCCGTCGCGCAGCGATCTTCGTCGCTGCTGCTTATCCTGGGGCGCCTTACGGCTGCCTCCCGATGATCTCATCCCGCCTGCTTCCTCCGACCCTGGGTCGCCATCTTGTCTTGACCCGGGATCGCCATCTTGTCTTGACCCGGGATCGCCATTATCCGGGTATCTAGATCCGTAGCGAGTGCGTCTCCGCCGTAGTCATCTTCCATCAATCAATGTCCGCGAATCTATCGCGATCCCAGATCGTGGGTCGTCCGCGACTCGTGGCCACCCATTCCACTTGATCTTGCCTTCTCGCACCGCGGTACGGGTATCGTCGCCATTCATCATTCCGGGGATCAATCTTGAGTTATCCGTAGTCAACGTCACCCACCGTCGTTGTCGCACGTTGGATCTTGGAGAGGTGACTTGATATCTTGGACTGGAGTGGTATTTCTGTCGCCTGGTCTGACTCTATCTCCCGACCTGGCAGCCGAGGTTGCCCTTCTCGCGAAATCTCGATCGCACTTTACCACAGTGACTTCGCCGGTAGGTCCCCGAATTTTCAGAGTTTTCCCGCGATATCCGACAAGTTGGCCGCATGTGTACTTTCCTTGAAAGGTTGCTATGACAAAACTCCGCATACGATGGCCGACGCCTGACGTAGCTTTAGAACGTGTGACCCGGCGGGTGCTGGGGCAAGGGCCGTCAACATGTCCGCGCTGCGAAGAAGTTTGCATGGCTTGCACGATGGCATGTGTTGGCGTGGTGTCTACAAGTCGAGCATAGACTGCTCCATCGGGTTTCCACGGTGAGTTGGCCTGGAAGCCTTCCGGAAACAGGAGAAGATAGTCCGCCGGCATGACCGTGTAGAATGCGCTTGCAGTTCAGAAGTCGTGTGCAGTCAACGGCAAGTTGTAGGATGCTTTAATTCTGCCCGGAGAGCTGATAGCTGATGCTCTGGTGCTTCTAATTCAGACCTTGGAAACCGCTCTTGCGTCAGAAAACCACCGTTTAGCGGTTCCTCCAAACACTCATACTAAGGTACGTTACACGTATAATTAGGTAGGATATTATTGATATTGTCCGGGGCCACGCGGATATAGCAGCTACAACTGTTGAAACACACTACAGTACATAAGGCTTGTTTGTTTCTTCGTGCAACAATGGTATTTAACTTGAGAGTCTCGAGTACATCTGGTTGAGCATCCACTATATCAGTAGTACAGCATACAACCTTGTTATTTGCTGCTAAGTTGTCGGTATGGTCGGGATCACTACAAAGCTGAAGTGATACTTCCACGTACATGTATTTGTAACCATCTGCGTCGCATGAGTTTCCCGGCCAGGATGGAGGTTCACACCAACTCCGTAAACAAACAGGAGAGTTGGATGGGTTCTGTTATCGCTTCAAATACACTGTCAGTAACTCACTCCTCAATTTTCTTTCCAGCACCAGCAAGCCTCTGGAAGTTTTCACCACCTCCAGTCATGCGTTCGCTACTGTGGGTTTTGTTGGCCACTTTGGTGACGCTTTTCGGAAACGTTGCCTCGGCCTCGGCCGCGATTGCGATTGCGAACACGGATTCAACACTCGACATTAAGTTCGTCGACAATGCAGTTGCTGAAGTACACTCCAACAAGAGAAGTCTGCGGAGCTCCACCCAAGTCGCCGATGACGAAGAAAGAGTGTATAAGTTATCATCAAGCCATGATGACTTTATCCTTCAAACAAGACTGCCCTGTTTAAGGGCAAGGCCAAGCTGTACGCGTACCTATCGAAAAACTACGCCAGATTCTCCAAGTGGTGGAATAACAGGAACACGAAGCCCAGCATAAGGGTTCCCACAGCCTCAGGTACCTCCTGGAGGCCATGCTCCAGCCAACAATGGGTTTCCAGTACCAGCGCGACCAGACGGTGTTCGAATGCAGATACCACGATGAGCTCCGGCAACGTGTTAGCTGCTACAAGTTATAAAAGCTTCGCGCATAGTTTGCTAGTAAATACTAGCTAGTACTTTAGTGACTTGTTTTGGAGTCAATTCTCATTCTGGTGTCTTAATAAATTATTTTGCTCCACTTCATCACTGACAGGGGTGATGTTTAACTTGTTATATTTGCTACAACAGAACCTTTCGAACCCTAGTTATCCTTCCTTAACGAAGCACACTGCCAGCAAGCTACGGTTTCAGCTGGTAAAGTAATTTTGCACTTGGAGCACTCAAGTGGCTGCGAACCTGCAGCTTCTCGATCCGCAAACATTTTCAAGGTCCTCAACGCATCATCGATAGTAAGACGAGCCTCCCAATTGTGCTCATAGAGGCGTAAGACCAACGCCCACTCATCGTCCTGAATTCCATCACTTCTTCCTGTCCAAGATTTTTTCGATAATAGTGTCGTCATTGTCAAGGCCGTAAGTTGGTTCTCCGTCCAGGAAAGCCTCGATGATACACATACCGAACGAAAACAAGTCCGATGCAAAGCGTGGGTTAAGATTTTGGTCGAGTGCCATGAGTGCTTCCGGTGCTTTCCATCGAATTTGCTTTGTCTGAGCCTGAAGACTCATATCCGAACGCTCTCGGACGTAGGAGAATCCAAAGTCACAAATCTTGGCAGTGTCACCGTTCACGAGGATGTTGTTGCACTTGAGATCACCGTGCACAACTTTGTTCTCGTGCAGGTATCGAAGTCCCAACGCTGCAGAGTAGAACAGTCTCCACAGATGACTTTTGTCTTTCTCGAACAACGTGAAAAAGTTTCCACCTTTGACATGTTCGCAGACAAAGAAAACTGGGTCTCCAACATGACACCCTCCGTACATC
>NBNE01002040.1:0-10112 GCA_002215365.1 Phytophthora megakarya | reverse complement strand
CCAGCATCTTCGCAGATTTTGCTGATCCCGCTCCACCACAGGGCCTAGGACCTTCTCGTGACTCGGGATTTCACCGTGAGTCCCAAGAAGATGCCCAAGTGAAGATTGAGCACGGGATCGAGATGTCGTCGGATCCAGGATCGACGACGGCATCGCTGAACGCTAGATCCGCGGATCGCCAGAGTGCCCGGAAGAACTCTGTCGACGGAAATGAGGAGGATCTGGATCCCGATCCAGATCTGGAAGAGAAACATCACCCTCTACAGGTCTCCGACATGGAGACCCCTGCGGATTCTGATTTGCGTCAAGATCAGCTAACAAAACAAACAAAGGTGAAGGCTGAACCGTATTCATTTATTGATCCGGATAAGCCGACACTATATATACCCAAGGATCCGCAAGTCTTGAGATCCGAAGTCGGAAAGCCAAGATCCAAGACTTTGCGGACCAAGATGAAGGTTCCTGAGTATGAGGAGGATAGAGATCAAGGCGGATCCAGATGGTCTGTCGAGGATCTGAAGTATTCGTATCACCGGAAGGAGTTACGCGACTTTGTATGTCAGGATCCGATGATAAAGATCCTGAAGCTGAACCGGATCGCGGAGCCAAAGAATCCAGTAACTGCCCCAGCGGTTGTAACCAACAAGCTCGACGCAGTAACGGTCCTGATCAAGCTGCTGAAGGAAGCCAGCATGATCCTCTGATCCTTCGACACGGACGATCTGTTCAACCTAGATCTAACCGTGATACAAACTACAAGCCGAGATCTCTTCGGAAAGCTGAAGGTCCTGGTTGGCGAAGTACTCCAGCGCGGGTCCGGTATCATAACCCCAGATCGACGTGGTGGACAACCTGACGGTGTCGTCACACTATGCATCTGCGGCCGAAGACGGGTTCGACACCTCATCGGAATCCCGGCGTATGTCGCTGGGACCTGCAGGTGCGGCAATGCTGGAGGTGAGATCCAAGATCCGGCGTCCAAGCCCAGCCAGATCTGGCAATCAGCTTAAAGGAGCAACACCGACTGATCAAGCCACAACCACTTCGAGCTCGGATCGGTCGGCTGGAACGCTCCAGAAGTTCTTCAACGCAGCGATGAATCGGTTCCTAGCTGTACAACAAGCGGCAGGTGCGGATCCAGTTGTTGTAGAACCTCAGAATGCCGGATCCCGAGCTGTCGACATGGAGTCGACCCGATCATCGGATCGTGGATCCAACTAGGAATATGATCCGGACGATATCGACTTCCCGGCACCCGCCCAAGCGGCTGTAGCCACTGCCGCATCTGGATCTACTGGTTCCACCATGATCCAACGGGTCCGGATCTCAGCGATCTCGGATCTTAAGGAGTTCTGAGGAAAGGATCCGGACGAGGAACGAGCACGAGCTTGGATCAACAAGGTCAAGTCGGCCTCCATGCGGGATCAAGCATCCGACGGAGAGAAATGCTTGACCTTCGCCGATCTGCTTGTGGGATCCGCGAAGAACTGGTGCTGCCAACTGAGCCGATCCACGCGTAACAAGTGGGGCGATCTGCTTCGCAGCTTCCAGACCCAGTATTGCGGACTTGGAGTATCAGTGGCGAGGCAATACTATCAAGCGCGTTACAGATCCGATGAATCGTCGTTGGACTATCTGTACCGGTTGAACATTGCCGGATTGAGAGCGCGGCTCAAGATCAAAGATGGTAGTACCAGGGATCGGCGCGAACATGTGGATCACTTCATTTATACACTGGAGGATCCGGATCTGGCGGATCGGCTGACGTTATTATGACTATCGGATGCGGACGATCTGGAGGAAGTACTTCGCGCGCAGGATAGGGCCAAAAGCCGACAGCAGAAGGCTGCGTACGGATCCGGCAAGTTCCGACAAAAGGCATCCAATGCTGTATCGTCGGCTCCCGCCAAACAAGTGCAAGCGATCCAGATCCAGGCTGCTGACTCCGGATCCGATTGTTCTGATGGATCGGATGGATCCGACTCTGAGATGGATAGTCATCGGCGGATCTAAAGAGGTCACTCCGAAGGAGGAAAGCAAGACGATCATGCCGGATCCGAGACATCAGGATCCGGGATCCATGAACCATATCCACCAGGAACACCGATCCAAGATCCAGGGAGATGGATTCAACCGTAACCGATGCTAGCACTGCAGAACCAAGAAGCATTCGAATCCCGGATGTTGGAGACACGTGACTTGTACTAAGTGCGGCAAACGGGGTCATCCGGCGGATCATTGCCTCTTTGTGTGGTGAGCTCCATTACATGGTCAAATGCTCGATGGAGGAGTTTTACAACCAGATCCGCCAATGGTTCGATCCGACCAAGCACACGGGTATGCTGCCAGAAGTTGCCGAAAAGATGTTAAACTAGGATGCTCGTCGGGGTGGAATCCGATACGAGCCGAGCGTTCTAGATATTGCATCTATGCAATTGTGCGTAAGACATCAGTAGATCGAGTTAGCAAGCAGCGAGATGTACCCGATAATACACGTGATCTGCATAGGAATCATACCTTCGCGATTTCCAGTCTTCGCCAAGCAGATGAATACGCCAGATCCGATGTGGCCAATACTGTGGATCTTCATCCAGGAGAATCCAGAGATTATTGGAAGCAAAAGGATCCGGATCTGTGGTACAAACCGGCGGATCAGGAGACTACAGCGGAGATCACGAAGCCTAGTCGGATCGCCGAGTATCGGGGATCCGGATGCACGTCAACGTCAACGTTGGATCTCCTACCTGGAGAATCCCGCGGATACTGGAAACACCTTGCTCCAGGTAAGTGGTTCCGTCAAGCCAAGATCATCCGCAAGATCCACAATGAGAAGGTGATCTTACTCCTATATACTGGTGCCGATGTGTCCATCGTGGACACCTCCTTTGCTCGTAAAGTTGGGTGCTACATCGACTCGAGTCAGATCCAAGATTGTGTAGGATTGGCGATAATGTATATCAAACGGAAGGAAGAACGTGGATCAAGGTAACTCTCGCAGGATCGTTGGTGTATTTCTTCGATATCTGGGTGGGTGATCGCTCTGGGCAGGAAGCTATTCTAGGCATGGACTTCATGGTCCCAGCCATGATCGGCCTGGATCTCTCTCACGGATCCAACAGCTTGCTCGAAGAAGTCCGGATCCAGCTTACCGGGAGGCGACAACTTTACAGCGACAAGGCCAGGATCGTTAATCTTGGGCAGTACCTGAGGGTCCAGCCAAGAGGATCGGCAGAGCTTCTCTTACCCCTGAGGACTTGGGATCACGAGAAATTCTGGATCACCCGTGGAGATCGATGGGTCCCCACGATAGCGCATGGTCCGGGGAGGATCCGATACATGAGGATCACGAACGTCGGCGACAAGGTGCTGATTCTCCATCAGGACTTGCAGATCGGGCTCTGGCTGGCGGGCGATCACGTCCCTCGGCTGCCAGGCTTCATCTCAGTGGGATCCCGGCGCTACATGGTGTGGCCAAATTTGGCCCTCGTAGCGACCGTGGATCCCCGATCTGCAGACTTGGATTCTGATGCGGAAGATCAGCCAAGGCCTGCGGTGGAGCGCCCCAAATATGAAACTCGGCGTGGAATACTGGAATGACCAAGGCCGACGGCGATCAAGTGGAGATCAAGAGGTCTCTGACCACCCGACTTTGGATAATCCGCCGGCGGACAACCCGCCGCTGGATTGTCGACCGTTGGATGTGGCGTCTGTCGCAAGTGATGTGTCGGATCTGTTGTCTATCGCAGATGACGACTCTATGTCACATGTTGTAACGGCCGTGAAGGCGTTGGACGATCAGGATCCAGACTATCAGGTATTACGACAGCGGATCTGACCCAGGTCGAAGATCCAGCCGTGGAAACGGTATTGACAGATGAAGCTCCAAGTGGTGTAACTGGTGCGGATCCACCAGGTCAGGAAGTCCAAAATCCGAAGGTGGCGACGTTGAAGGGTGATGGGTTGCACACATCATCATTGATGGGTGTAGAATCTGGGACGAGCCATAAGTTGGGTGACCCGTTGGACCATAATGACTCCACGTCTATGTCACAGAAAAGGGACGAGGATCCGGCAGCTGTTCTGGGAGATCAACCGAACACATCGGATCTGGACCTTACTTGGGCCTCGGATCAGGATTACGATGAATGTGTGTATTACCACGAAGACAGCGATCTCTACGCTGAAGATGTCGACGGACAATTGGCGGTACTGCCTCAAGTCCCAGCAACGACGGAAGATGTGGAGATCGACGATATCCAATTGTGCGGATCCGACAATCAGACGCCCGAAGAGATCGACCGACTCCGCCAGCGGATCTGGAAGTTCAGACATCTCCTGATCGGAAAAGGGAATGCACTCCCACTAGCAGCCCGATGGGTTGTGTGTGATATTGATGTGGGAGGAGCCTGGCCGATCGCACTCAAATGCCCAAAGCTACGGATCCAGTTCCGAGAGAAATTGGCAGAGTTGATCAAGGGTCTCCTGTCGCCAAGATGATCAACCACTCAAGATCTCCATGGACATCGCCGATCGTCGTGATCATCAAGAAGAATGGTGTGGATATACGATTGCGCATTGATTATCGGTTGGTTAGCAGTCTTACTCAGCTGATGGTTTAACCGATGCCGCTGATCAACGATCTACTGGAGGATTTTGAGTCTACACTATGGTATTGCTCACTGGATATGGCGAGCGGATTCTGGGTGGTGAAGATGACGGATCGGGCTCGCCTGATCTCGGTCTTTATTACCCCATTTGGACTCTTCGAGTGGAATCGGATGCCATTTGGGCTGAAGAATGCGCCGCAGATCTACCAGCGGATGATCGACAATGCCCTGTATGGGTTCACTCGGATCCCGAAAATGGCAGGTGATCTGGAGAATTTGGATGTATTCAAGGCCGGAGAACCCGAAGATCCGGCCAAACCATCGGTGTTAGGACGCAGATCCTACATCGACGATATCCTAGTGCCAGCAGATAATTGCGATCAGCGATGCGACCGAGTCGAAGATCTGTTGGATGCGTGTGACAAATGAAACATGTCGATCAACGTTGTCAAGGGTTTCTGGGGGCATGCCCAAGGTGGAATATCTCGGTCACAAGGTGTCGCACGACGAACTGGAGGCGAATCCGAAGGATCTGTCGGGCGTGCTATGCAATCCGTTTTGGACAGCCTGAATTATTACAGTCGCTTCATCGAAGATTACGCGGTTTATGCGTCTGTGCTTTATGAGTTGAGGAAGATCGGCATGGAGAAGGGCACGAATCGAAGCCGGATCCAGCTAGCGCTAGCATCGGAATCCCCGGATCCAGACCTATTGACCAAGGATCCGACGAGTCCGCAACCTTCGGATCCGAGCCCGCGGGGTCCGGATCACGGACTTAGCAATCGAGATCCGAACCTAGCATCACGGGATCCGACGCCTGATTGTGTGAAGACGTCGAACCCCGAGAATGACAAACTTGTGGATCTGGATCCCAGGTGGATCCATGCTCACAGCTCTTTCAAGGTGCTAAAAGAGATGATCGCGAAGACGCCGATCTTGCGCCACTTCGATCCGGATCGACAAGCGGTGGTGGTAGTATATGTCAGTGATTGGACGATCTCCGGTGCATTGATGCAAGAGTACGATCAGATTTACTATCCAGTGATATTCGCGAGCCGTACGTTGAAGTCCAACGAATTAAACTATGGGATCGCCGAGAATGAGGTGATAGCCTTGTTGCGGATCCTGGATCTCAACTATAATACTTTGGTTGGGAGACCGATCCGAGTGCTGACGCGTCACACCACACTGGCTTGGTTATTCACATCCAATGCAAGATCCAAATCCCGATCCCGACAGTGAGATCGGATGAGGATCTGTATGTTGCCAGCTTCGATGGATCCCCTCCGTGTCAAGCGAGGGGGAGGCGCCTACAGCGCGATCCTGTGGAAATTACCTGGTGGACCGTTGTGAAGGCCAGATCCGGCTATGCCGAGGGTCTGACTATCGATGAGGCCGAATATCACGGCCTCTTGTTATGTCTGGATTTGCTGGAAGGAACGGATCCGCTGCGTTTGGTGATCTGTGGCGACTCGAACTTGGTGATCCGCCATGTTAGAGGCGAAATTGATTGCAAGGCACCTGGATTAACGTTATTAAGACAAAAGGCGTTGGACTGATTGCGGATCCGGCCGGATCATGAATTGGTCCATGTGAAACGGGATTGGAATGGAATCACAGATAGTCTGGCTAGTGCTGCATTGCAACGGCAGTGCGGGATCGAAGTCGAAACCGAGAGCGAAGTTCAGGATCTGATCACCTTGAACAGACTGAATGTGATATGGGTGGTGAAATCCTTGAACAGACTGGATGAGATCTTGGTGGTGAAATCTGAGGATCCGGCAATGCAGATCTCGGCCGTTACTACTAGATCGAAGGCCAGATCCGGTGTGAGATCGGGATCCAATCCCTCGGTATTGTGCGAAGAAGTGATCAGAGAGCTCAGGATCGAGCGAATCCGGCAGACACAGGACGAGGAGGCGTGGATCCACAATTTGAATAAGTATCTGGTTGGTGAAATACGCGATCTGACACAGGAAGAGGCCAGACCTTGCGGATCTATCACTATGAATTATGAAGTGGACCAGCACGATCTCCTGATCTATTGTCCCACTACAAAGGAAACAGCTGCGGATCGGGACAAATTGGTGCGACTAGTGTTACCCGAAACGCTGCATCAGGATGTCCTACACCATTATCATACCAGTCTCCAAGGTGGACATCAAGGGATCGGTCGCACTTACGATCGGATCCGGGATCATTTTCACTGGAGAGGATTGTATCGAAGTGTGCAAAGATATGTCGGTGAGTGTGTGGATTGTGACACTGGAAAAGGGCGACCCCGGATCCAGGGCGAATCGCCGGGTAATCTTCAACCGACTTATCCATTCCAGATCATCGACATTGACAACGTCCCCTCATTGCCCAGATCCTATAAGGGTAATCCTGAGATGTTGATCTTCGAAGATCTCTTCTCTGGATATGTAATTGTCAAAGCGAGCGGGCGAGCGGATCCAGGACAGCTCAGACCGTGGCAGAATCCTATGAGGAATGTGTGTTTCGCAGATTTGGTGCCAGTGAGGTGATCCACCATGATCGAGAACTCGGATCTATGTCCGATTTCTTTCGTGCGTTTAATAAGATCCTGGATCAGTGTCAACGTACAACAATGGCGTATATACCCCAGGCGAACGGATTCGCCGAAAGGATGGTACAGACTACCACAAGGACACTTAAGATGTACGTTCAAGATCTGGATCAGCGAGACTGGGACGAGTATGCAGTGCGACTCACCTTCGCGATCAACACCGCTCGGGATCGGATCCGCGGAGAGACGCCCTTCTACATGGTTCATGGCTGGGATCCGAGATGGGAAGTACACGAAGACAAGATCGGGATCCGCAGAGATGCCGATATCGGATCCAGAGGCATTACCAACAGGCACGGGAGCAGGTGAACCGGCGCTTACGGGAGGGGATCGCAGATCGGGCGGATCAGCACAATGACATAGTGCGCCCACATCAGGTGGAGGTCGGATCCCGGGTGTGGTTATACTTGGATCGGGTGCGAGAGGGATATGCCAAGAAGCTTGCGCATCTGTGGCATGGCCCTTTCCGTGTGGTCGAGAAGATTGGCGAGTATGCAGTGAAACTTGAGATAGCCGGATCCGCATTCCATATCTCCCCCATAGTCCATGTGGCAAAGTTCAACCCGTCAGAGAGTTTCCGGATGGGCCGGTAATACTACTTGTGACGCAGGATCAAGATCGCCTGGATTTCGACGAAGCACTCCTTCCCGGACATAGCTGGATCCAAGTCCGCGATCCGGACGAGTATGAGGTCGAGAGGATCTCGGATATGAGGACCGGCAGGAAGACAATATACAGTCGGATCTTGCGTGAATTCCTGGTACACTGGCGGGGTACGAGGATCCGACTTGGATCGATGAGGCAGATCTCAACTGTGGAGCGATACTCCACGAATTTTTGCGGGATCGTGCCAATCAGACCCGGTTCGGCGTGATGCAATCTCACGAAGAGGCCTGAGGGTAAGATCCGCATAGGTGAGTTGGTCGCCAATGTGGGATGTTTGAGATGAAGGATCTGCAGGAAGGCTTCAGATCGGAGGAATGTAGGTACATATTTGGATATATCATAGTGTACCGAAATTTGCTAAGGGCAAGATCCGAGACACTAAGGAGACGGATCACGAAGTATGGACTCAAGTTCCGAGATAATGTGGAGCAGGATCACGAAGTGTGGACTGCAGAGATGAATGTGGCATGATCAGTGGGACGAACGAAAGAGAAACATGGAAAGATTACAGATCTGTTAGAGCAGCAGATCCAGCGTGTACTTCAGGATCGGCGGGGGGGGTGGCGCGAGTCGCGTCGGGCGCTCTCCATGCCAAAGAACTTCTCCACCAGCCGATGGATTCGATGCGCAGGGTGATCAGCCGCAGAAGTGCGGTAATGATTGCGCCAAGGATACACTCGGCGAGTGCCTCAATCAGGTTGGCCGGATCAGGTCGACCGGTGCGACGTGGTCGGAGGTGAAGATCCCATGGCATTAGCGATCTGGCCGAGTATACGCAAGGTCCGACGAAGTTCTTGTGGGAGGTCCGGCCGATCCACAGTGAGGATATCGATATCTGTGGAGAGGGCATGGATACGCGCTGTACTCTCAGTAAGAATACGCTCCCGCTGTCCATAGGTCTCTCTAGCAATGGTTACATCATGATCGTCGCATAAGAGACATGGTGAGATGATATTACGGATATACATACCAGGTCAAGATACTCACCCCGAGCAGTGACATCAACATGGAGGCGATCGCGCTCTCGAGTGACTTCCCCGAGGTTCCGCTTGGCCGCTGCGAGTTGCTTGCGCTCATGATCTTGGTCCTTGATGATAATCTGCATCTTCTGGATCAGAGATGCGACTTTGTCTTGCCGGATCTGGATCTTCCGGAGGGCGGTATCGCGCTCGATCTTGGCTTGGGTGAGCGGCCGATGGAGATTACGATCACCAGAGGTGGTGAGATCCGCGCCCATCCGCGTTATCTTGGCTCGAGAGAAGCCTCTGCACCTCCTTGGTGTTACGAAGGCGATCCTCGACTTCGAGACGGGCGATAATGCCACTCTGATGTTCGTCACGGAGATCCGAGATTTCTTCACTGGGTAGTTGAACATCGACAACTAAGCCGTCGTGGTGAGAAGCTAGATCATCACGTTCCCGGAGTAGATCATTGCGCTTCCGAGTCAACCGATCACACAGGTCGACCAAAGGAGCAACTTGGGTCACGAGAGCTGCGACTTGTGTGACGATGCAACCTGAAATTCAGGTGGCCTCCGCAGCTGCCCTGACTGGAGAGCCAGAACTGAAAGTTGGAACGAGGACCCTAGTCAACGCACATCCCGAATTGTGGAAGTACATCCCGGATGCCGCGTGCAACCCGAATGAAGCTACCAAGTATGTCCCGAATATCGCGTGCAACCCGAATGGAGATACCGAGTATGCCCCGAATATCGCTTACAACCCGAATGGACCACGTGCAACCTGAATGAAGACATTACGTGCAACCCGAATGGAATACAACCTGAATGTCGAGGTGGACTATTCAACTGATGATGTGGTGGTCCAAGATGTCCGACACGACATACGCCAGTGCCGGCAAAGGTCGAGCTGGAACGACGTCAGACTACCTAAAACATACTAAAGAGGAGATGGGGTCCGAGTGAAGAGTTGGTTGATGCTACCAATCCAAGGAGGACCGTGCGTCAACAAGTGATGAGTGTGCTCAAGCCGATCGATGATGTGACGACCCAGGTATATAAAGGCCAAGTCATCCAGGTGGTGTGTAATCACGAGGTAACAGAGACCGAAGATTTCGAACATTCAGAGATCAAGATATTACAAGAACCTGAAGATCATGAAGAATAGGCCTAAGATGAAGATGTTGATAGTTAAAGTTTAAATAAAGTTTGTTTTGCCATCTAGTGCACAAGTGGCTCGCAGAAAGCGTGTTGCTAGGGGCACCTCGTCGGAGAAGACCTGTGGGAGACAACC
>NBNE01002039.1:0-10121 GCA_002215365.1 Phytophthora megakarya | reverse complement strand
TTTTTCTGAAGCTTTGGGCCCCAAACGTAAGCGATCTGAAGAAGTTGTCGATGAGGACAAAACGAAGGTTCTAAAATCTAAAGAACGGAATTGTTCAGTTCCAGCTGCAACGGGTAAGGAGGGAGACTTAGAGTTGGGGAAAGAAGACAAACTCCGGACAGATGGGGACGGTTCTAGAGTTTTCAAGCTGACTAGATCAAACTGCATGGAAGTGTTGCGCACAATGACGCAATTATCTGTGATGGAGCGAGAAAAACTTTTACCTCGCCTGCTTTCAGATCTGAAGAAACTTATGCTTAATCCATTATTCCAGTCGAAGCCTGAGCCCACCGTTCTGAAATATGTGATACTTTGGGCACATTTGAGTGCAACCCAACGAAACAATTTGGATTCATTTCGTCGTTTTCATGAAGCTATGGTACCAATCATTGAGCAATATCCCGAAAACTCCAATAAAATTGGCTGTAAGAGGTAAGTGGCTAAGGTAAACTAAACTCCATCGCTTGTTTTTGATATTCTGTTGTGTATTACTTCGTGTTTCAGGTTTATCGATTCTTTGATCGCATTGCTCGAGAATCATGAAAATTGGAAAGATTCTACCGGGATGAACCTTGATCTGCTGATGTTTCATGTCGACATGATGCAGATGGATGAAAAGAGGAAACATATTTCTCAAGTTGTCAGCGCGCTCAAGCAGAAAATGTCGCGAGGCAATCTCTATTTACGCGATATACACGTGATAATTAAGGTTATGAAGACGTTGGGGCGGTGGGCAACAAGTGGTCTCAATGGGCCACGGATCCTTACATTGTACGAAGAGCTAGCTGAGCGAGTACAGTCGTGTGCAGACTGTGTTGTGAATATCGACTTAAGAGCTTATCTCTTTAGGTACTGTATGTATGGATATGGAATGTTGTGATTCTTCTTCTAACCCTGTTTTACTGTTGCGCAGTGAAATGAGAAAACTCCAGCTTGTTGCTGATCCATCGTATCCCGTAACCATTGAAGCGGAAGCTCAGAAAGTCCTTGCAGACGTGACGAAGCTGAATTGTAAAAAAAACAGAGGTCGCGATTGATGATAATCAGGATGATTTCATGAAGGAGGTCAGTGATTGCATTCTTATAGTCCTTCGCCATCGTGAAAAAGAATGGCAACACACACAGAAGCCCATTGTTAAACAGTGTTACGATCAACTGAGCCAGGTTTGCAAAATATTACCGGAAGGTGTGTGGAAGAAAACAAAGTTCTATACGATGTAAATTACATCATGTAATAGGCCAAAATGTGACAGGAAGTGTAGCCATAGACCATTTTACACTAATCGTACACATTTCTACAACACCGGCACATCTCGGGCGTCCACCCGTCTCCGTTCGTGTCACAGACAACGTGACCACTTGCTACGGGTCGCTCTCCTGCGTCTTCCAGAGCTCCGTTCATCCCCAGACCAACTTCATTCTCTGCGCCTGCATCTCTTCTATGTGGCTCAACAGTCGCGATTTATCCGGAGACGATGACGGCGGAGCTACGCGCGATGGCGTGTGGGGCTTCGCCGGTTCCAGCCAATCGGCGTCTCATGGGTCTATCGGCGCCACGGGCTCGCGCGCGCTCTGGAACCGCATGGAGCCAGCGGAAGAAGAGCGAGAGGAAGAAGCGCTGCCTTCGTACTTGTCCTATCTCCAGCCCGCGTTCCGTCCAGCACCTACAACGCCTACGAGGCACATGCCAAGTGCACAACCACCCACAGCCTTCTACACGACCAAGCGCGCTGCTCCAGGGCTGCCTACACCTTCTCCACCCTTGCCAGAACCTGTCGTTGCCACGCCGGCCGTCGGTCAAGTCGCGCGCAAAAGTTCTGAGCTCGCACAGGCGCTCGAGCATTTAGTGCTCGGATCTGTCCAAAAACATCTCGGAAACGCTCCGTCGGAAACTTCACAGACCAGATGCAGATGCTCCTGTGATAGTATGAGGGTGCAGATGCAGGAGATGATGATAAAGGTGCAGGCACTGCAGAATCAGGTGATAGAACTGACCAAGAACTCCATTCCCACGGCTATTGAAGTCGGTCGAGTGAACGTTAAAGCCGCACCAAACAACGGCAACTGGAGTGCGAATGCTGCTCCTTTTGTGCCGAAACAGCAGTACAAACCTCAGCCTGCACCGCCGCAAACTCCGCCGTCTACTGTGGATCAGTCGACCGCTACAGTTTTGAGTGACAGAATCTCGACGCTAGAAGGAAGGCAGAGTGCATTCCAGTCGCAGTTGGCCCAGATTGCGAAGGTCTTGGGGGTCCCGACGGGAAAGCCAGGAAAACACAGTCCAGTCAAGCATTTGGTGCAGACGCTGCGTGATGAAGTGGACGTGAAAGTGCAGCAAGCTACTGCGGAGGCTCGGGCGGAGATTAGTGCTGCCCTAGGAGATATTGCAGCGGGAAAGACGTCAGGAAACACACAGGAAGCGTTGTCGTCAAACGCAGTGCTTGCAGCATTGGCAGGGGAACATGAAGCTTCATTGGCGCGTCTGAGCGGGTCGTTTGAAGAACTACTGGCTGAGGAGGCTCGACAGCGAGCTGCTCTCGAAGCTCGAGTACGTTTGCAGTTGGCGCAACAAGAAGAATGGCTGCAGCAACTTGAAGGGGCCTTTGGATCTCCTCACGACCCAGAACATGAACAGGAACCCACCACAAATTCTCAGCGTGATGTGGATAGCAAACTTAGAGCACTAGAGCGGAAATGCGATGAAAGCCGCGATATTTGCAAACGCCTTGCGCGATTACTTCCTGATGCTGCCAATTCAAGACTTCGAATGCGGCCTCGAGATGAAAACGATGAGGAAGACGACGGATTAAGCTGGCCAGGACACTTGGTAGGCAGGGGATAGGTACGATTCAAGACATGCTGTATTCTGCACTATATGTTGTAGTTTTCTCCGTGTTCAGATCTTATGTATTAGATGGAAGCACGCGTTGGCGGAGTTGCAGACCTTTTAACTGCACCAATTGAGACGCTGTGCGGGCCAGATTCTGCATTGTGGCGTAGTGGGAGCGTGTGAGTTCGTGATGTGGTTTACTGTCAATGCAACAGAGCCTTATGTATTAGATGGAAGCACGCGTTGGCGGAGTTGCAGACCTTTTATCTGCACCAATTGAGACGCTGTGCGGGCCAGATTCCGCATTGTGGCGTACTGGGAGCGTGTGAGTTCGTGATGTGGTTTACTGTCGATGCAACAGAGTGTTCCTACGGCAATTTGGCCGTTCAGCATTGGTGCTGTCACTGGGAAGCCAACGTACGAGCGGAGAGACATGAGCTTGATAGTCTGGACAGCCTGAAGACGAACATCAGCTTCAGGATGTATCAACACCAACGGATCTTGTGACATCAGTTGATGCTGGCACATGGTGTAGTCTCGCGGCACGGCAGCTCCTGCAAAGTTTATGTCTGTGGATGCCAGAATGTGTTCATGACTCGCGCTCATGACTGAAATCATGGCGTTTGAACAGCCTAAAGTTCTGGTAGCAAGCTGACAAATGAGTTCCAAGTCTCGGACATCAACAGGATTATGAGGTTTTGTTTTGCGAGACTCTGAAGGTGCAAGTTGGTCAGCCAGCATGAGCAATCCCGCAGATTCAGCAGCTGATAGACGTTGATCTTCGTTCCTCGGTATCGGACCTCGGGGCACCGAGTTCTCTGGGTCATCAGGCAAATCCAAGACGTAGCTGCGGCGCTCAGCATTTCCTAATTTGCAGGCTTCTAGCAGTGGGAATGTGCTTTCATCTCTCAAGAATTGATCAACCGTTGCGACGGCTACAGCATCGCAGTTCTCAAGCATTGCTACATCGTCCTCGATTTCTTCGTCGCTGTCCTCGTCGCTGTCTTCGTCACTGTCTTCATTTGAACTGTCGTCATGATGGAGAAGAGTACGAACAACGGAGAGGACATTGGAGCGCTCAGGACTACCGACTGGAGCTTTAGCCAACGACTCTGCCAAGAAGTCGACGAGCAGTGAAGCTTTCGTGCTACCCGGTGGGTCTTCAACGACACGAGCAGGCCCGTGGTTTTTATCTGCCGAGATATCGGAGTAATCGCACGCATCGACACTAGCTTGGCAGCGCCGGCACACCACGATAGCAGCTACACGCCCAGTTATGGTTTCCATCCTTTCGCCATGCCAGCAGTCGATGCAGACGAGATACCCACACAGATAACAGCGTCGAGTGTCCGTCTTCAGCGATGACAGACTTCGAAGTGAGAAAGCTGACGCGGCTACCGACAATGTCATCTTCACAGGAGTCAAACTACGCGTGCAGCATGGACAGCGTGGATTGGAAACTTCGATGGCGTCTAGATCAGCAGGAAGTTGAAAGCCGAATCGACGGCTGCGCACGAGATCTGGGAGTCTTGTCACTCCGCGAGCAAGAATTAAGAGCCGACGGGTTTGTGCCTTGATCTCTGCCTGAGTATCTGTTGGAGAACTCAAACTTGCGTCGAAACTTGTCTGTGCAGATTGATTAGATGTTCGATCGGAGGATACTCCCATATCTTGTGCCAAGAACTTGGCATTGAAGACGACACGAAGCCCTTTACTTCCTGGATCCAAGTCAACAAGGTACGAAGCAGTCAAATCATGCAGTTGATCTACTCGAGTTTGTGTTCCCGTCATACGTGCTGGAGTTGGCTCATCACGTCCTAGCGAATTGAGTGAGATTGTAAAGCCATCACGTTCGCTTTTGCGCTGGAAGAAATCGGTATAGCACCACTGTTCATTGTATCCGAACATCGACGATCGAGCAAACGTACTCGTCTTCACTGTGAGGTGCTCACCACTATTCTCGGTCGGCACTTCTTCTTGATCATCGGCAACATCGTTGCAGGGTATGCTACGTTCAAGAGTCCCGAACAAATAACGCTTCTCATGCAACGCTATCATGGCTGCGTTGTGCTCAGTTTCAGAGTGTGGACACAGAATACTAACAATCTCTTCGATTGCAGCATCAAGTCGACCCGCACACAAAACTTCGGGATTGTCGATTTTGTTCACTTCGGCTCCACGGAAAATCACAAATCGATCTGCAGCTTCAACACGTTTCCACGGTCCACTAGCATTGGGACCTGCAGATAACGCATTGAAGTCGACACGATTGTGGACATCTCGAGCTCGTTTTAACATCGAAGTGTCGGAGAGGGACTTTTGTGTTGGACGATACACATCCGAAGCTTCACTCGGTTGTGTGGCCATGGAATTATTCGAGCTCGAGTCGTCTTCCGGTGCCTCGCTAGACTGATCCCTCGAACGTCGTTTACCTACCTGCTCAAGCATTCCACGCACCATCCCGAGGTTCATGGCGAATTACTTAGCGTGTGTGCAGCTCGAATTCCGGAATGGACAAGAGTTTGTGCCGGATGACACAATCGATCGTCGGAAAAGAGCAGCTTGCTGTGAGGCTGTCGAGGATTCCGATAACTGAAGGGTGTTCACTGGACGTCAAAGACGTACACACGCAAGACAATCTCGATAACGATTCTTTCGATGAAAAAAGGTGTCAACGTTACTGAGACGACAGCAACTCCTACTGGACGGAGACCTAATACTAGCGGCAAAAATTGCTCGACCTTGGCGGAATTCAGCTGAATACCATCATGCTACTGCTACTGGTGTGCCAAGTTCTTGTCGAAGTTGTTTGCCCTTCAGTTGGATCAACCTCGATGCTGTGTCTGTGAGCCGCTTCATGGTTGCGTATTGTGAGCGGGTGAGCTCGGATCGAGCGGTTGAATCAATGCAGCACAATGTCCCCACTGGAATCTCCGTCTCGGAAGTTCCTGTAGCATCGAGCATGGGTACTGTCACAGGGAACCCTACGTAATAACGGATCGATAGTGCTTTGACGGCTGTGATCTCGTGGAAGCGAACGTCTGCTTCTGGATGAGTTGCTACGAACGGCCTTGTCGTCATGATAGTGTGTTGACAGATAGTATCTTGTCGAGGGACAGCGGCGTGGTGGAAACCGGGGTTGGTAGCAGCCAGGATGTGATTGTGCTTCACCCCCATGACAGTCACGAAAGCGTCACTGCATCCCGTCGCACGTACTGCTAATTGACAGAGCAAATCGAGGTCACGTACGTCGCACGCATTCTCAAACGAGTCTGGGATGGAGTCCAGTGGTGCTAGTTGATATGCGAGTAGTAATAGTCCCTTCTCGTCGGCGACTTTAAGGCGAGTTTCATCGTGACTTGGAATCACACTGGAAGGAACCATCGTGGTTGGGTCCTCCGGTAGGTCGATTAAATATTCACGGCGCTCAGCACTCGCAAGGACACAGGACTCCAGTTGTGGGAGTTGGTTCTCATCGCTCAAAAATTGTCCGAGTTCCTCTACGGTGCCAGTGCTGTGTTGGTTATCGCTGGTGGGGTGGTCATCATCGTCGCTGTCGTAGTTACCATCACTTTCTTCTTCAGTAGTTGAAGCTTCACTTTGTCGAAGAAGCATCCGAACGACTGCAAGTACAGCAGCACGATCTGCTCCACCAGCAGGGGCGTTCATCAATGAAGCGGCGAGGAAATCTGTTAGCAATGGGGCAGCAGAATCCTCCGGTTTGTCTTCGACAACCTTCACGGGGCCACGGTGGGTGCTAGTATTGGTTGGGTCACACACTTCGGAGTAATCGCAGGCTTTCACGCAGGCGTGACATCTTGTACAGACCACAATGGCCGCTACACGACCAACTGTGCTCTCCATACACTCAGCACTCCAGCAGCTGATGCACACGAGATACCCGCACAGATAACACCGTCTTGTGTCCATCTTAAGAGATCGAAGACTCCGCTTTGCGATAGCTGAAGCTGCCATAGATAGAGACATCTTGACCGGAGCCAAGCTGTGCGTACAACACGGACAGCGTGTGTTCTCTACCTGAACCGTGTCGAAGTCTGCAGGCACTTGAATGCCAAACCGACGACGACGAATGAGTTCTGGAAGTTTTGTGATGCCATGAGCTAACGAGAGCAGCCGACGAAGTTGTGCTTTAGAAGCTATTCCCTCGTCCGAACTCGTGCTTGAAATGCTCGAAGTGGACATCACACTCATCCCCGAGCTTCGTCGTCGACTACTGCTTCGACTGGACAAACTACTTGTCGAGTTACTGTTGAGCGATGCTTCGATGTCTTGGACTGAGTCCTCAAACCACGCATTGTACACAACTCGAAGCCCTTTTCGGTTCGGAAGTTGGTCGACCAAATACGACGCGTTGAGTCCATGAAGCTGGTCAACTCGTGCATTGTTTCCAACTACCCGACCTGGTGTTGGTTCACAAGGAGGCAAAGCACGTTGAGAGATCGTGAATCCGTCTCGCTCTTTCTTCCGCTGGAAAAAGTCCGAGAAACACCATTGTTCATTGCGTGCAAACACATTTGTACGCACGAAGCTGCTCGTTTTGACATTGAGTTGTTCACTTGTGTCTTCATCATCCGAATGCTGTAGCTGCTCAGCCGAGCACGGAACGTCACGATCGAGACACATTTGTACGCACGAAGCTGCTCGTTTTGACATTGAGTTGTTCACTCGTGTCTTCATCATCCGAGTGCTGTAGCTGCTCAGCCGAGCACGGAACGTCACGATCAAGGGATCCGAAGATAAAATTCTTGGCGTGAAGGCCTTTCATCGAGCTAGCAAGGGCGATCTCGGAATTGGTACGAAGAACACTTGCAACTTCTTCAATGCTAGCATCCAGTCGTCCGGCACACATCACTTCCAAGCCAGGAATCCGGCTACCATTCGGTTCAGCAGTAGATGGGCGTTTGAAGACGACAAACCGGTCAGCAGCTTCAACGCGTTTCCAGGGTCCACCCTTTTCCGGACCTGCTGAAAGTGCTCCAAAATCGACGTTCGTATGTGAAGCTCGAGCCCTTTCCAGCATTTCGGAATCGGTTGGGGGTTTGTACAGTCTCGACATGTCTGCTTCGGACTCAAACTCGTCACATTGCGTTGAAAACGACGGCGTTGGGTCAAATTCACTGCTACTGTACTGCGATCCACTCCATCCTCGACGGCGATATTTGTTCGCCTCTTCGATCATACTTCGCACTTTGGCAAAGCTCATACGGCGGTGAAAAACACTATGGGGATTATTTACTCGAGGTGTTCACCGTTCGTCGCACTTTTGGTACTGAGCTGTAAGAAAAGCACTCGATGATGAAATGGGACGTGGCCGCACAGGCATGCGCCAGTGTGGCCAGTACTACCAGAAGTTTCACAACGAGATTTGACGATATAGTATTGAGGCCGAGCACCAACGTCTCCTTCATCTTCTCGCTCTCAGCCATTGTCAGGAATATAAGTGTTCAGATAACGTTCACTACTGGCATGAAGAAGTTGAAGGAAAAGACGATTAGGACGCCGCAACGAGGCATTTGTAGCAACATTATGAAACTGTGGCCCAACGGTGAACACGCTCTTGTGTGCGGAGATGAAGTCAAGTCGACCTTGCGTGCCTTGAAAATGCACTCTTGATTTGTTTCGGCGTTGGCTCGAAAGTTCCACCTTATCAACGCCATCGATCGCAATATCAACGATGGCAACCTTCGTTTCTCGAAGATGTTTGCAGCCGGTTGTAAGGTGCTAGTTCTGATCCGTTCTGGCGATTGTTTTCCAGAATAATGATGAGTGGAGGGTACTTTCATGTGTGACAACTTGTGGAATGGACTCCAGTGAAGTGGTTTACTGCAATGCGGCAGAATGGCACCGCAACGAGTTGCGTACACAGGCAACAGTGCTGAATTCGAAAGGCATCTTTTGATGGCCAACGTTTATCTCTTTTTAATACTTCGTCGGAAACTACGTTACGTGGGGCTGCCTCTGAGTCAGTAGCTACTTGGTTATGTTGGAACCGCTCAACAACTGGAGCAATTAGCTCATGATCTACGAGTGAACGCTGCGATTCAGTGCTGATAATTTTGTCGCGGTCTATGTTTCGAGAAGTATTGTTTAGTCTCTTTTGGAGCAGAATACTTGATTCTTGGCTTGAAGTCGTGAAAACGTGAGACTTACACATCAAGGTGCGAGATACAAGTTTGATCTATTTGGTACATTATTCAGTGTTCTGCTGTTCCTGAAGCTGTCGGCCCTTCAGTTGAATGAGTCTGGAAGCTGTATCTGCGATGCGCTTTAACGTTGTAAACTGTGACCGGGTAAGCTCGGATCGAGCTTCTGGGCTCACACAACAAAGCGTGCCCACTGCCATTTCCGTCTCCCCATTGCCATCATCTGTTGATACCGTCAGTGGAAACCCCATGTAAACCCGCGTACTCAACGCCTTGATAGCTCCGAGTTCATGAAAGCGTACGTCGGCTTCAGGATGTGAAATCATAAAAGGTTTCGGTGTCATGATCGTGTGCTGACAGACAGTATGCCCTCGCGGCATGGTGGCGTGGATAAAAGCGGGGTTCGACGACGACAAGATGTGGAGATGTTCCGTGCCCATGATCGATAGGAACGTGTTCGGACATCCTGAAGCACGTACTGCCAGTTGGCACAAAATGTCGAGATCACGGACGTCACTGACACTATCAAACGCGTCTGGAGCAGGATCTACGGGTGCTAATTGTTCAGCAAGTAGCATCAAGCCCTTGTCGGTAACAAGTTGAAGACGGGCATCTTCGTGGGGAGGAATAATTGTCGGAGGAACCATGGTTACGGGGTCATCTGGCTGTGCGATGGGGTATCCACGTTTCTTGGAATTGGCAAATTCACAGGACGATAAGTTGGGTAGCTGTTCCTCATCACTCAAGAACTTCCCAAGCTCTACAACAGCGACGTTGTCGTTCTGAAGTTCACTGAAGCCTTCGTCACAGTCGCTATCACTATCGTCACTGCTGAAATCGCCATTTTCATCTTCAGTAGCTTCATTCTCCTGGAGAAAAGTGCGAACTACAGATAGAACTGCTGCACGACCTTCACCTGCTGGTGCGTTCATCAGTGAAGCTGCAAGGAAATCCGTCAATAACGGAGCTAAGGATTCGTTGTCATCTTCCACAACTTTGACCGGGCCACGTTTGCTTTCTTGATTGGGAGTGTAGATTTCTGAAAAATCGCACGCTTTCACACTGGCGTGGCAACGTGTGCAAACCAC
>NBNE01002038.1:0-10121 GCA_002215365.1 Phytophthora megakarya | reverse complement strand
TCAGCCACAATGTAGTCACAATGAATTGTGGCAGTAACGTCGTCCGATATTATCGGGCTTGCTACTTGCATAAGAAAGACTACAAATATCCAAATTTGATATGTGTATTTGATTCAAATCCTGAGGGCTCTGCTTCGCAGGAACCCATATGATAAAGGTTCCTGCTGCGAAGCAGGGCCGCCCAGGATTTGAGGAGATTGTCCTAGCGATCAACTTATCAACGAACTGCATATTGTTACCTCAGAACGTGCTATCTGTTGAATGAAGGTTGTCGACTCTTGTAGATGTCACATGCGAACCTAAACGCCAGGGACTAAACAGGAAGCAATGCGAAGTGTGGCTGGTTCCTAGGACACGAATTGAGAGTTACTAGCCACCCCGTCGCTAACAACTGACTCTGATTATCAGTCAAAATAGGTGACAGAGACGTTGTGTGGTTGTGGAAGTTAGATTTGAAGATCATTTGTTAGATTTGAGGTAGTACAACTCCCGATACAAGTGATGGGCAATGTCCATTTGCTCTTTGGGCATCATATGATTGTTGTATCTTTGGGTGCTAAGTCCTCCCAACAAATGCAAAGAAAGGGAAAATGTCGTACAGTATTGACAAGGTTCACTTCCTTTATAATAACTATTTTCAATCACTAATAGAAGTTATAATAGCACATGAATGAGCTCTCGTTGATCAGATATTCATTTCCTACCCAATGGCTTGTGTCTACATTGTTAATACAGTAGTATATTATGTCGCCATACGTTTCTAAGACCAAAGTAGCTTGAGTGTAGCCAGATTTGTTGTGTATTTGCCAATTTGTCCTCCAAGTGTAGAACGATGCAATTTACAAGCTCAACTTCTTTTCTTCCCTCGCACTATTCATTCAAATTCTGTGTTCCCTTACCAGACGTTCTATCACATAGGCAATCAACTTGGAAAACTGAGTTAATCAACTGATATCCCTGGTTGGTACGCTGGAGGCATCAGCTGTATGGTTATTGTTTGCACCATCCAAATTTTTAAGTCATATGTGTATTTAGAAGCTAATGATTTTATGATACTTACTCAAATGAACAGTCAACACTAGTACAACAAGACTATTCAATGTATTGCATTCCACGGTGGCATATGGTACTTCAACCCTTGAATCTACATTACCGTAGTCTACATTGTACAAGTAGAGTGTAGAGTGTAGACTCAGAAAATGCAATCGTCGCATATGCACATCTATTCTTTAACGAACAAAGCCAACGGCTTTCAATTAGCGAGTTCAAGACCTTCTTCTATCACGAATTCATTGGTCTAGAATCACAACTGTTGATACATCCTTGATCAGAAAGTTGGCGTTTCGCTAAGTGCATGAAATTCCGCAGCTCTAGTCTTTTTTGCTCTCTCACTCGTTTATACATATACGAGCAATGTTCCTTGGATGTTCAGTCTACACTGTACTGTGGTATAGAACGTTGATGTTCGGAATCTGGATGAGAGCCTCAGGCTCTGCAGGCTCTGAGCCTGCAGAATTTTGTTGTTCGATCGGTGAAGATTCCACAAAAGGATCTGTCCCTGTCGCAAGGGACAGCAAGATTATTCACACTTACCAATTTCGTATCGAACACCCAAGGACTCAAGAAAAGCATTCGCTATCAGTAACAATGCGCGTTTGCCTACCTATCGTATTGACTGCTACCGCGTTACTCGCAAGTACGGATGCCCTGTATTCCGGACAAGTTAGCGCTACGAAGCACAACATTGCCGAGTCAAACGGCATCCCGAACAAGCGATTTCTCAGAAAAAGAGAAACGTTGAATGAAGATGCAGAAGAGCGTGGTTGGAACGAGCTTGCCGCAAAGCTAAAGCGACTGAAGAAATACAACGTCTGGATTTTCACTAACAAAGATATGGACTGGATTAAAGCAAACCACCCTGACCTTGTTGCAGGTTACACGAGATTCTGGGATAACAGAATGGTTCGTGGCGGAAAATACAATTAAATTGGCTCGATGGGTATGCCTTTTAAAGCAGCCTCCCTTTGGTATTGAAGTGTTTTGATCTAAAATATAATGAAGGTTTACGCTCCTTTTTCTATGTATCGTGTGAGGTTAAATTTACAACAGTAGCTAAACCTTACTATCCAAACACCAGAACGTTCATTAGTTACTCGACGTAACAGGTATGTGCCGCGTTTTAATAGCTTGACTTGATACTGAACTATACTAGTATACTCGTGTACATGTATTCATCGAAGTGCAGCAATACTCGACATGTCGAATACACATTGTCGCAATAGTTGGAAGTCCAAAACAGTAAACTGTTGTTTGTCTGGAGCATGTTATATTTATGCTGTGTTCTTGTGAACTGACTTTGTTAGCGTGCTACATGGTTTATTTTTTGGAGTCACCTCATTCCTTGGTTGTTGTTTTTTTTTCTTTCTCTTCAAGGTTGTAACTTTCTTCTTCTCGTGAACTACCTTGGCTGAATTGATTCATCGGAGCTGAAAATGAACCAACTCAAACAGTTTGACTCTCCTGTATTTAACAACCCCCACATTTGGAGAAGACTTTGTTTGAGAATCATATGGAGCTACACTACATTTAGCGCCAAAAACGCCATTTATGAATCCACTCAAGAGCCGGCAGCCCAAACATCCTCACGAGCTCCAGCGTGGCCCAAGTTCTACAGTCTTTTGGGCGCACCACTCGGTTTCACGTCTATAATGAACACCTAAAAGCAACGCGGCGTCGAGAAGAATGCTGATCGCAGATCCCTTCATGCGGCTAAGCCCCGCAGTCGCAGTCTCTGAGCCAAATATTGGCCGTACTGCTGTAGGAAGACTAAAGATTGTGTAATTGGCTCGAACACCGAAACCATCGAAGCTGCTATACGCTGTCGCGTGAGCGCTCGACCGACACAGAGGTAATGACTCAAGTTTCACGCAAATGTTGGTGCTGTGTGTACACCAACAACAGGAGCCAGCGTAGGAACCACAACAAAACTCGCAAGATGCCTATTCGCCTGGTGTACTAGTGATATTCCTGACGTCCTGGCACGGATGTCGCTGACGATGTCAGCGTAAGTGTCGTTGTTGATTAGGAGTGCAGACGTGTACGAAGAGGTTATTCCCCCTCGCGAGTTTTGTACTATGTCAGCGATAGCCATTTCAAGCGGACAAGCCGATATCGGCCGGAGCTGCTGAGGAGATCGATAATTCCACGGACCAAAGTTACTCGTTTACACAATTTCAGTTTCTAAAACACGTTGTTCCTAATCATTAATTCTGGAATTTGAATACATGAGGTTTAACCAGTTCTTAACTACTGTACACTAAATCTATTTGATTTCAAAGGAGGTATTTTGCCTCCTTTTAGGTGTAGCCATGTGCCTACTAGGCAGTTGATACAAAATCAAAAAAATCACTTCGCCTCCTTTGATAAAGCCGAATAACGCCTTGTAATAGGTCAAAACAAAATCTACGTTGAAGAATCGCCAGTTTGAAAGGACTCTAACGGATTGATCAGACTAAATATACGTCTCCTCCAAGAGGGTGGTGAGAGACAAAATAACGCCAGTTTATCTTACACGTGGTATGCAATGAGACTCGTGCTCCAAGAAATCGAATGCAAACGTAGGTGGATCCTCTTACTTCGTTGTTACCTGTCATATCTGCTCAGTCCTGGATCATGATTTCTACGGTTTGAATTGCTCAGGATTCGACACTGAATCACAGAAAGCTCACTTCCTCGTTTTCTGCTCGACGGGAGGGGGTGAAATGCTCAGAGACAAAACGGAGTCTGCTATCGTCCCCCAACGGCTCGATCAAGCGCCGACTCACGCCGTCTCGGAAGACCACTGAGCCTACATAGACACACGGTTTGTTGGTTGTTAGTAATGTATGTAGATACAATAAAAATACATATTTTTATCAGATCATCGCATATTGTTTAAAGAGATTTGACGAATACTTCGATGGATGGACTGCTAAACCTCCTCCGCCCAGCAGTCTCGATTGAATATACTACTAAACAAAGCCTGGATGTAGCGTAGACGGGGACAAATGAGTGGGCAATTTCTGGGTGAGACTCTATTGGTGAATGTCTACACTATGTTGGAGGACAGTGTAGGGACATCC
The DNA here is from genome assembly GCA_002215365.1 of Phytophthora megakarya. NCBI lineage: Eukaryota > Oomycota > Peronosporomycetes > Peronosporales > Peronosporaceae > Phytophthora > Phytophthora megakarya. The sequence goes on along the minus strand of NBNE01002038.1, from coordinate 6,000 downwards.
ATTGGTGGAACCGTGCGTGTGTCCGTCAATAGGACCCAAGTAGCCCCTCCCTTCATAAACTTCAGACGTCGCAGCAGATGATGCTCCATGTGGCGAAGTCGGTTAAACTTTCGCCCCTTCGCAATACAATACTCGCTCTGGCCCCGATAGTATAAGAGACTCAGAAGCATAGAGGGTCAGAATCTCGAGAATCTATGGGAATTTTGAGTTTTGTTGTGACACTTGTGGGTGTGGCGAAGTGCGATTAAGATCTAACGAGAAAGGCAACCTCGGCTACCAGATCGCGAGATAGAAACGAACCAGGCGACGGAAATCCCACTCCAAGACAAGACATCAAGTCACTTCCCCAAGATCCAGCGTGCAACAACGCCGGTGAGTGATGTTGACTTCGGATGACCCAAGATTGACCCATGGAATGATGGATGGCGACATACCCATACCGTGTCGCGAGAATGCAGGATAAAGGAGAATTTGTGGACAGGAGTCGCTATCGACCAACGACCCAGGACTGTAGCGGGTCAGCATACAGCGATCGAAGGAGGATGGCTACATTGGAGACACTCCTATCACAGATCATGATACGCGAGGTGAAGGCGATCCCAGGTCAAGGCAAGATGGTGATCCAGGGTCATGAGAAGGAAGCAGGACGGGATCGTCGAGTGGCAGCTGTTGTGCGCCCCAAGGTGAACGTCAACGATGAAGATCACCGCGCGACGGCGATCAAGAGATGGCTCGAGACCACTGGTCGTGATCGCGATCACCGATCGCAATCGACAGATCCCAGGATGAGGTAGGTATCCAGATGTCAGGTGATCGTAGGAAAGCAGCTGAGGATGGGTTAGTGAATATAGGGATAAACGTAAACAGACTCGAATTTGCTCAAAGTCCACGCCTGGAATCAGGAATTAGTTTGGTCCCTTAAGCGCACAGATGGTAAGGACGTAGGATCTAGCGTAGCGGTTAAACCTAATATTATATTGGTCAGCTCTGCCCTACCTAATGACTTGTCCTCAAGTGTTTACTGTTGATCGAGGAGCATTGATTGCTTGGCCTGAAAATCACATCGGATCTCTACCCAACAAGTTCCCCGCTATTGGAAGCGGCAAGCATATCAAGGATGGAGCAAGATCTCCGCATTTGGACCACCTAAAGACCTGGATCGACAGCCAGGCAACTTGATCACGGCACAAGGACTCGCCTGTGATCGAGATCGACCAACACGAGGTAGAGCGAAGAAGTTCCGCACTACTTCAAACCCCTACCTTCCCACCTTTCCAGATAAGTATCGAACGAGTCACCCAGGAAAGCGTAACCCGCCCACCATCGGGTACAAGGTGAACAAGAACACAACCAGATCACGGATCATCGGAGTACCCCCTTCGTTAGTCGGTGTCCGGGTGCCAGTGGTATCGGGAACCGCAACAACTAGATTTTCACGGATCCCGCTTCGCCACTATGGTGTGCGTGCCCGGATCTTCTGGTGACTTGGGATTTCACCGTGAGTCCCAAGAAGATGTCAAGGTACGCGAAGAACACAGGGAAAAAGTGCCTACCAATGCTGGATCGACGGAGGCATCTCTTAATACAGCAGGAACCACAGATCAGCGGAAGTACGGAGAGGTTATCTACTGACAGACATGAGGCGGACCTAGATCAAGAACCAGATCTTGAAGAAAAGCCTCAAATTCTACTCATGGCCGCCCCGGCGACCACCGCGGATCTCGATGAGAACCTAGATTCGTACACAACCGACAAGAAAACGACAAAGACGAAGTCCAATCCGTCCACCAAGTCGGTGGACGCGACAAGATCGTCCAAGAAAAAGAAGGTCAAGGCCGCTCAGACGAAGCTGATGGCACCGAATTAGGAATCGGAAGCCATGAATACGCCGATATCGATTATCACCCAAGACTTGATCGAGCAGGCCAACTATCCTAAGCGAGACACCGCTACATGACCCTGTTGTCGCGATCATACAGGTCCGCCAGATTGGCGATCTGACAGGCCCGCTATCCAAGCCCAACACTACCACAGATGGGCTGAATGCAGTGAAGATTCAGCAGGATCTTCTCCAGGAGGCCGAACTAGTAGCGGGAGAATTCGATCCGGATACCCTGTTTGAGATGGAACTGGGGGCGATCCAAGTGGCGACCCAAGATCTCTACGACTCGCTCAAGATCTTGGTCGGCGTACACGTACAAGAGCCCGATCTGAACTACCAGACCGGGTCGTCACATTACGCGTCGGCTACCTCGAAACCAGATTCAGATTCTCCCCCGAGCCCCGCAACATATGTCGCTAGGCCCCTCGGGCGCTAAGTAGCAGCGATCACGCGTGAATAGGCCGGATCAGCGACCAGCAGGACCGAGTCAGCAGACCCCAGAGCCAAAGCGCGCCAGATCCCAGGAGGACGAACCACTCCGACGACCAATTTGACAGGATCTAGCAACAAACTGGACGAATACTTCCAGATGGCGATGAATCGATTCCTGACGGAATGAAGCCTGGTGACGGTCCAACCACCATCCCTCCGAATGCAGGGTATCGATATGGAGTCCGTTGGCACCCGGATCCTCACTCCTGGGAGTACGATCCCGACGATCTCGGAATTCCGAGTTCCTCCGGTCATACTTTCGGCCGAGCCGCGATCGCTTCGGCAGCGATCGGCCCTGGAGGGTCATCGCTGATCCAGATGATCCGAAATTCGGCCATCTCAAATCTGAAAGAATTTACCAGAAAAAATATGGATGAAGATCGCGCCAGAGCTTGGATCGGCAAGGTAAAATCAGCATTCCTACGAGATCAAGCAACAAAAGAGGAGTAATGCCTCACGTTCGCAGATCTGATGGTAGGAACAGCCAAGAACTGGCACCGACAGCTAAGTCGAACTACCAAGACCAAATGGGCGGACGTACTCGAAAGGTTCCAGACCCAATACTGCGGTCTGGGTAGGTCAGTGGCAAGGTAGTACTACCCTGCCCGGAAAAGATCCGAGGAGCCCCTCCTTGATTACCTTTATCGACTGAACGTGGCTGCTCTACGAGTCAAACCCAAGATCAAGGACGGAAACCCAAAGGCGCGTCGGGAACACGTCGATCATTACATCGAGACATTGGGCGATCCCGAGTTGGCAGACTGCCTAACGTTATTACGATTGGCTGGCGTCGACCAACTTAAGAAAGTTCCCTGTGCACGGGAACGAGCCAAGCGCAGGCATCGCAGATCCGCGTTCGGGTCGAAAGTTCGACAGAAGGTCCCGTCCAACGCCCCGGCTGCGCCAGACCGTGCCATGGTACGCACCATCCAAGACACAGGAGCTCCGAGTCAGAAGGGGTCTCGGGATCTGACGGGTCCGACTCGATAGGCGAACTGCGAAGGATCTTCCTGGCCGCGGCAGAAGATAAGTTGATCAGCACTGGGGTGCCTAGCAAAACCCAGATCCAGCGCGATCCCGAACGGAAGCGTCTGAGGGATCCCCGATCGTCGTAACCCAGGAGACAGAGATCACCAAGATCGAGACTGTTGTTCCCATGGTGGTCCAGGAAACACACAGATCTGGACTGTTGGAAGCGTCTGACGTGTGAAAAGTGTGGGAAGAGAGGTCACATAACGGATCGCTGTCTGTATGCGTGTCGTGGATGCGCGTATGTCCACGAGGCAGGAGAGTGCCCCATGGAAGAATTCTACAACCAGATACGCAAATGGTATGATCCAACTCGACATGCCGAGTTGTTCCCGGAACAAGTTGAGAAGATGTTAAACTTGAACGCTCGCCGGGGTGTGGAATCCGGTACGAGCCGAGCGTTCTAGATATTGCATCTACGCTTACGTGAACAAGGCGACAACACATCGAGGTAGGAAGGAGTCGGATCTAAGCGGTAATACATGTAATTTGCATTCGTACACCGCCAAGATCGCGAGCCTCCCTCAGATCAGCGTATTCAGCAGATCTTATGCGGAAATGACCTTAGATCCCAAAAGAGGAGAGTCCCGGGGATATTGAAAACGTCATTCCCCAGGAAAATGGTTCCGACAAGCCAAGATCTCAGGCAGGATCAATCAAGAGAGGGCGATCCTGCTCCTAGATATTGGCGCCGAGGTATCAATTACGAGCAAAGGTGGGATGGAATTTTGACACTAGTCAGAGACAAGAATGTGTGGGAATCGGTGACAACCTATATACTACAGAACAAACCAGATCAAACTCGAATCCGGCAAAGGCTTCGTCGCAAAATCCCAGATCCACCCGACCGAGGGTTTCGAACTACGATATCCGTCGGCGGGAGGAGCAGCAGCGAACCCCCCACATGGTGCCGAGGCCGATGATGAGATTAATTACCATGAGAGTGGTGATCTCTCAGCTGAAGATCCCGAAGAAAACCGACCCGTCCTCCCCGAAATTCCGATCTCGACGACCGCGAAAGTCAGCATCGAGGATCTGCAGATGGGAGACTCCGGATCGGCCACATCCGAGGAGATCGAGAAGCTCCGACATATCATTTGGAAGAAACAACACCTCGTGATCGGCAAAGAGAATGCCCTACCTCCAGCGACCAGGGGCGTTATATGTGGTATCAATTTTGGGAACGCGAAACCGATAGCGCTGCGATCACGGAAAGTTCCCACGCGATTTCGAGAAAAAGTTGCGGGTCTGATCAAGGGTCTCCTAGCAGTCGAGATCATCCGACCCTCAACATTGCCATGAGCCTCAACGATCCCGATTGTCCGCAAGTGTAACGGTGTGAATATCAGGTTCTGCATCGATTACAAGCTGGTAACAGCCTCACGAGGCTGATGGTGCATCCTATGCCTCTTATCAGCGATCGGTTAGAGGATCGCGACAAGTCGTTATGGTATTGCTCACTGGTTATGACCAGCGGCTTCTGGGTCGTCCTATGCCGGATCGATCTCGCGAGATCTCAGCATTTATCATCCCGTTTGGATTATTCGAATGGAGTCGCATGCCTTTTGGCCTGCAAATGCCCCGCAGATTTATCAACGCCTTGTTGACAACGCGCTGTATGGATTACTGAAGATCTCGCGATCAAGCAATACCAGGACTAGAACGGACGTGTTCCAGACAGGTCGCGGACGATCCTGATCGGCTCTCTGTGTTGGGGCGAAGATCACATATTGGCGGTATCATGATCGCAGCAGAATCGTGAGATCGAATGTGCCAAAGAGTGGAAGATCTGTTGGAGGTTTGTGATAAGTGGAATTTATCGATCAGTTTGGCGAAGAGCTTATGGGGCATGGATAAGGCAGGATATCTGGGGCACCGGGTGTCGATCGAAGGTCTAGAGGCGAATCCAAAAGATCTGAAATCCCTGACCGATCTGCCATTCTCCTGGTCACTTCTATCCATGCAGTCGTTCCTGGGTAGTTTGAATTACTACAGCCGATTAATTAAAGACTACGCTATTTATGCCTCGGTGCTATCCGAGCTACGCGAGGTGGAGTACGCAGAAATGGAGAAACGATCGGATCTGAGGAAGATCATCGACCAGAACGACTCGATTGCACGAAAACACGGACCACCGGAACCGCAGCTGGCGGAACCATTAGGGGGTTTCAGACATGATATTTCTCGACAAAATCCGTCCCGAAAAATAACGTGATCGATTAGCCGAAAGATGATTGGTTAACTCTGAAACCTCTTTCTCCTTTACGATTACAATACCAACATTCAGTTTGGCGCCGACCATCGAGCTGCCTAACACCACAACAGGCTCTCGCGAGCAACTACGGCAAGTTACCAGCACTGAAGCCCGCATATACCGTCGTCGTGTGCACTGAAGGTGCTGAATGTGCTTGGACGATTCTAACCAGACGCTGTATCTGCTTCCTAGGCTGTTCCAAGACTTGAGGCCAGGCTGCCGTAGTTTATTGTTCTTCCGACAAGACTGGCTGAGATAGGTGGAGAGTTCACAATCATGCCTGCAACCGAGAAAAACAAAGTTGTAACTGCGATATCTACTGCTTTGTTTCAAGAAGCTTTGC